>QLOT01000005.1:7571-21625 GCA_003313875.1 Russula aff. compacta
TTTTTTTTTTTTGCTCTAGATCGTGCCACGTCCCCACGGCTGTCGGAGACAACTTCTAAGGAAACAATCGCTTTGTGGCCCTCGATCGATATAACGGTGGATAATCGAAGAAACTTTGCTAGCTCGTCCACCGTCGAGGAAAACAAGATCTGGGAACTACTGCCTGGTCTTCTTCGACCGGGAGACCTTGTGAGATATGAATCTAAACTAGCGGAGCGGCGTTGGGTTGAGTCTGACACAGTATGGTTTTTTTTTCATCATATACCACTCTAGTTATTGAAAATTGTCACAGAGCGCTATAGCTCTCGTTCTCAAGGGTGAACTTCACAATTTTGGCGAATACTTTCAAGAGCCAGCCACGAACGGCGGGCAAAATGGTCACTTCTTCAGCAAGGATCAGTTGCTACACTTAGCAACCGCGTTATCATTCAAGGGTTGGAAGAAGGACAAGTACAACATCAAAGAGGATAATATTCGATGGATCTTCGACGAGTTGGGGTGGCACTTCCATTCGGTTCTCGGTGCAAGGGAAAGGCACGCATTGTGGGTGTTGCTATTGTTCTATTCATTTGTTCTGGAGGTTACATTTGTTGCAGTCGTGGCGACTGGCCTTTTTCTCTCACTGTCACCGTCGAATCCGAGGAGAACAAGAAGTACCGCTACACCCCACGAAGCGATTTTCATATTTCCGTTGATGGATTGGTGCACCTTATGGTCGAAGTCCAGTCGGAAATCGATGAAAAAGATCGATACCGGATGCTTCTTCAGGGTGCATGTGCTGCCCGACTTGGGTGCAAGATTTCTGGACGTCCGTTCATTGTGATGGCGTTGTACATCAAGAATGACGGTAGTGTGGAACGATACTTACTTTTTCAAGACGGCAATGATACTAGTGTATGCACATTTCAATCCGAACAATCCTGCATTTTCTCAGTGGTTCTTATAGGTTTCCTATGTCTCCGACGTACAACACTGGACGAGGCAACCGTCCGACCTTTTTAAAGCCATTTTCGAAATGTATAATTTGCTGTCGGTTATACTAAGCGACACACCTGAGCTCCAAGACATCAGGCGAACCATAAAAACCATCAGTTTGCTCAAGTCCGACGTCAGGAAAATTTTCAAAAATACATTTACGCACCTTGACACCGGCGAAGGTGGGACCGGTCCAAATTACGACCAAGGAGGCAATACCGGCAATCCCTTGCGTCATGGCGAGGACGTCTACCACGATCGCCAGGTGGTCGATGCAATTACTCGGGCAGGGTACAAGTTGGAGTCGTATGATGACGATGAGGTTTTCTTGGAGCCGATGAACGAGGTAAAGCAACCAAGCACAATGTCTGTTGACTTGAACTGATGAGTTATATGCAGTTGAAGCCCACCATGCGATACGCAAAACAATCCGGTGGCGCCATGGCTGTCGTGAAGATGCTCCGTCCCAACTCTAACGAACTCTCGATTCTCCAACATCTCCACTCGTTTGCGTCATCACATAACTACATCCTCCCCTTTCTCAGTGCCGCGCTCGAATTGGATGTGGGGAAGTTCATCTTCGTTCCCGAAGCCACTCCCCTAGAATTAGGATTTACATTCAAGATGTTCAAGGGTGCGGATTTCAGTCACCAGTTGATAGAGGGCGTCGCATTTCTGCATCGCTGTAATATTGCTCATCTCGACATCAAGCCCGGAAACATAGTCGTTTTTGAAAAACGATTGCTCATAATCGATTTCGACATCTCTGTCCGTGTAGATGGCCCAGATACGTTGATCGATCGCTGGTGCGGGACTCCTAGATGGATGGCCCCAGAGATTGGCCATGAGGATGGGCCCGTGTGTCAGTATAGTCCCATACGAGCTGACTTGTGGTCTTGCGGCCGAATGCTCGAGTATCTTGCAAGCAAAGGCGTCGTTCAAGACAACTGGTTCAAGACACTCACAAAGCAATTGTTGAACAAAGATCCGCAGCTTCGTCCTCTGTTCGGTGTGCAAAGCTCGGCTACAGTGGCGCATCCCTTGAACAGTTGTGACGGTAGATTGAAACGAAAACTGGATGCCCTTCCTCACGATGCAAAGCGACTGGCCACTCACAGGACCGTAACTGGGCGGTAAGGGGATGATAAGTGGGAAGGTTGTTTTTGGACTTCTTTTCATGCGCCTCAAAGGCTGCGCTGAGGAAGGATTGAAGGAAGATGGGGGTCAGTCTGTTAAAATATGTTCTGTACTGCCTTTAGTTTTGTTGTAACTATACCGAATTATTATTATACCTGTACCCCTGAGAGAGAGATTTGGTGGCATGATGAGGAAAAGGGATAGCATCTATTTTTCTTTAACCTGGTGTGGAGGTGCGCAAATACAAGCACTTTAGACCAGCCAGCTCAGACTACGCCATGAATGCTCTCCTTGTCCTCCCCCCCAAGGTCTCCTCGGCTCTCTGCGCGACTCCGGCTTACCATCTCCGCATACACGAGGTCCTCATGCGCCAGGTTTTGACGGTATCTTGAATTCAGGGGAAACTTGGGGTGCCGGAGGATTTGCGGGGATAGGCCGTCGAGCATATAGATACTGACTACTCAACGGTTACGTTTGCCATCTCTGACCCGGATGGCTCTATCATGAGTACACTGGTAAAATGGCCGGGCAGCCCTCTTCGAGAAAGAGGTATCCATCCAGAGATGGGTGGACAAACCCGCTCTAGTCCAACGCTCCCACTGTCACACACTCGGCCACAGATAAAACGTCGAGAGCCTGCCAAGATTCGGTAAAGTGTTACATCTGTTGCAGGGTCCCACCATTCGGACACACACGACCAGAAACTGGCCATCACTGCGGAAACACCCTCTGCCTAGCGAGGGATCTCTTCCACCCTCGGACGAGCCACAAACAGAGGAAAACGTAGAGACGGAGGTAAAGTTAACGAATGGACTCACGAGGCAGGGCCCAGCGGGGAACCTCCCAACCCCCCCCATCCTAAGACTCCTTTGACATGGAGGGCCTTTACGCCCCAGCGCCGCCCCCTCCCTCTAAAACAACAAGTCGACAGGAAAAGACGGCGCCGCGGACGCATTATCTGGTGTGAATCAAACACTACTGTATTGATGGGACAAACTCAGAGAAAGGTAGCGATAGCGTAACCGTTCCGCTGGATCGTTCGTCAGAGCAGCCAGACCATTACGTATATAGGCTCGCTCGCTGTCCCATGCACGTGACAGCCAACGAAGCACTCTGAGGCTGAACCCATTTGCATGCGCATCGGGAAGGCCATCAACGACTATGATCCAGGATGAAGGCGATACCATCGACATGTGCCACAGGAGTTGGGCAGTGCTGGATGAGTGCGGAACGAGGCAGTGAGGGGCTGAGCAAGATGAAAGGTGGTGACAGATTGTGAAAGAAAGGTAGAGAAAGCCCTCTTGCATGGGCGCTGCATCATGATTGTAGCAAGATATGCAAGCTCGCATTCGACATGTGGGCTGAGGCGAGAAGAGAGGCTGGGCAGATGCAGAAGCTGAGACACCAGAGCGAGTCCAGAGTTCATAGATGAATAACAACAACAAAGGGTGCTTGTTTTTGGTGAAAGGTGAGGTGAGGCTAGTAGTGGTGGGAGTGGAGGATTGGAAGGAGGAGTGGAGGAAACAAGTGAGCTTCTGGATAGCGTAGGCTGGCACGTTCGTTCCGAGCGCAGGGTAAGGCCATTATGAGATAAGAGGTATTGTAAAGAACATATATTTTATCTGATGATATACTTGAAGCGCTGCCTGAAGCGATGTCGAAGCGAGAGCCCTAAGACAGTAGCAGCTTCCAAAGCGCCACTTGAAGCGCCATTTTGAGCGATCTTTGACTGCCACTGATGTCTGTTATGGGGAAACAGATGTCGCCGCGTGAGAGCGGCAAGGCCGCCTTGAGCCAGTTCCGGCGTATAGAGAAAACGCCCCGGTCTTCATGACCTACCGATTATTAGAATATCTCAGAGGACAAAAATAACAGCTCTGACGGAAACCGTACCTCGAGGTGATGCGACCGATCTAAAGTTTCCGGCCAAAATCCATCGTCATTACCCCTCCTCGTCCTCGTCCTCGCCCTCGCTGGACACTTCTTCCCCTTCCTCTTCTTCCTCCAGTGCAGCCTCCGCTTCAGCCTGCAACTGTGCCGCCGAAGCGGCGCTCGCGATCGCCTGCTCGAGCATCTGCGTCTGTTCAGGCGAAAGACCATAGAGCGACGACCCGGGGGGCGCAACAGAGGATGATGATGATGATGATGATGAAGCATGCGCGGGAGGCACAGACGCAGACGGTGGGACAATCGAATTGCCGGCCGTGAGCTGCGCCTGTACCCGCGCCAGTGCACTAGCGAGCGTGGCCTGGCTAGCGCTAGCAGCAACGTCCACACCTCCCGCGTCAGCCGCGACGAGGGGCGCGCCCGACGCGCGGATAACGCAAGCTTGCAGCACCGGATGCAAGCGCCCCACCGCCTCGTGCGCAGCCGCGAGCACAGGTCGCGGAAGCTCGCCCTCCTCAAGGATACTACCGGGTGCGGCGGCGGCCACGTCGGAAGCTTCATGCCACACGCGCGTGCGGCGCAGCTGCTCGTCCTCCGCCGCACCCGCACGTGCACCACTTGCGGAGCCAGAGCCGGTAGCAGCAGCGCTGCCACGCGGGACCTCAATCTCAGCCACGTCCGCGTTCGCACACGCAGTATGACGCGCCGCGGAGGTATTGCGGTGCCGCGTGAGCGCGTCGCGGCGGGAGAACGCCTTGGCGCAGCCGGTGCACTGCCAGGCTTTATCCTCGTGCAGGCGCTCGTGTCGCTTCAGGTCATGATTGCGCGCAAAGGCGGCCGGGCAGCGTGTGCAGCGGAACGGGCGTTCGGCCGAGTGCACGCGCGTGTGCGCGCGCAGGCTGTACAGCCGCGCAAACGTCTTGCCGCAGCCCGGGAAGCTGCACGGATACACCGCCGTGCCCGGGTGGCCCCACGGTGTGGTAGTGGCAGCGGCGGATCCGGATCCAGAACTGCCGCTGCCGCTGCCGATGGGGACGCCGGAGAGGATGCCGAGGGCTTGGATGAGCCCGCCGAGTTCTTGTAGCGCGTTGCGGGCGGGCCCCGCAGCCGTCATCGCGAATAGGAAGACTTGGTGTAGTGGAAACTGAATAGAGGCGATCAAGGGTGGTGGGGGTGGACCCGTGGGCGGGGCGGCGGGACCCGTGAGGGCAGAAATGATAGCGCGACTGGCACCGTCCAGCTGCGTGTGCAACGCGTAGGGCATGGGCGGCAGTAGAGGCGGCGGAATGGGTGCAGGTGGTACGGGAAGGGGGAAATGGCGCTTGGGAGGTGGGGGGGCATTGTCGTCCCCGGATTGCTCGCGCCGACGTTTCTTTCCGAGCTCGACGAGCTGAACGGGAGGTTGCTCGGAGCGGTGGTGGTGACGGAGAGAAGAGAAGAGGACTTCGGAGTGCGCGAGGGAGACCAAGAGGTGACTGAGCGGCCTGGCGACTTGCTTCGAGATGGCGTTGGAAGCGACGGCGGTTTTCAAGGCGTCGAGGACGGAAAGGCCAGGCATGCCCGGGATGAATGCGCTGGAGAGCGTCGAGCGCGCTAGCGGGTCATTTCCGATGTCTTTGAGGATGATTCGCATGGTCTTGAGAGCCTCTTGCACCCGCCTGTCCCCATCACGCACCGGCACGGAGTGACCATGAGAGATGGTAGTAGAGGGAGTGGCCGCCACCGATGTAGCTGCCGTGGTCGTAACCTCCTTGGTGGCAGCTGCGGCCTCCGCCTGGGCTTTGCTGATCTCCGCCCACAGCTGGTCGTTCAAGCGACGAGCGATCTCCTCTGCTTCGGCATCTGTGTCCTGGTCCTCTTCTTCATCCTCATCATCCTCTGCAATGTCCCCGTCTCTCTCACCAGAGGCATCGTCCAAATGCGCATCTATCTCTGCGTGTTTTGTGGCGGTATCAGGAGACGAAGCTCGTTCTTGTGTGTCAGGCCCCATTGAGGGGTTCGGAGCAGAAAGCAAAAATCAGACGGATGACCGGCCCGCCGCACTCTCGTCGCGCGGTTCGCTGTTCGCTAAGTTGAACATCCCTCGAATTATTTATACACACTCATGTACTACTGCAGACCTTGCTGATGCGGAAGGTCCATCACATCTGCATCCTCACGAAAGTTGGATTCCTAACAGGGAGCCCAGCCGACTTAAAACTACTGCCCCTGCACCTTGAAAGGAACGCCCGGTTGTTTCACGCCCCCAGCTTCACCTGGCATAGATGAACACCTCTCGAGTAGGTGGTCCGGAACTTGTCGCCTCAGGAGACTTATAAAATCGTCAAGGGGCGTCCAACTGAGAGAATCTATGAGTTCCCCATCATACAGCACCCGAGCAAAGAGCTTCTGGTGCTTATCACTCCAGACCTAGTTGATGTGAGTCAGATCGTCAGCTACTGGTCTTCAAGCTTCGAGGACACGTACTTCAATGACTATCTCCGATCCAAGCCTGGGCCAGCGTAAGGGGAATATTCCAAGTCCTGCAGCGAGGTGCAAGATTGAGCCAACGTGGCCCACATACAGTGCAAAACGGTGCTCCGGTACACTGAGAGCATCCGCAAGCTCGGAGAACATCACCCCTGATGTCTCTCATATCAATAAACAGCAAGAAGTTGGCGATATTAAAGCTGACCGTAGGCTAGTTGATTGCACTCCGTCGCATTTTCTGCGAGGTGCCAACTATAACTGGGAACCGGTTCGACATAAACATGACCTGCATGAATAACCCAAGATGACACTCACTCAAACTCAAGGTTTCCCAGCTCGAAGATCTTAGCAGCATCTTCTTCAGAAATACATTCTCCGGCTTCATTACAAGGGAGGGGGTGATCATTGCAGACGCGGGATGTGAAAACATCTTGATAGAAGGTAACTAGACAACATCAGTTAGTAGAAGGATCAGCGCCGCCATTGATACACTTACAAGTAGGTGGCATCTTCAAGTTCGACATCCCTAATACGGAATCAATTCGCTTTTTCAGAGCCGAATTCTTCTCCCAAATGTCCTGCCAGAAGGGTGCCTCATGCGCCTCTACGAACAGTGCATGCGCACGATGACACCTGTAGCTTGGTGCAAGGGAATCTATCTAGATTTTGCAGTGAGAACGAGAACTCTCCCAGTAGCAGGGATGGAAAAGACATTTACCCTCGGGGGTTGTGCATGGATAGGCCACGGGCGTCTGGCAGTTGAGGGGTCCATGCCCGCGAGGACGCCACGGGCAACTTGCTTCGTGCGGTCAGCGAACGTTGCACGTACACTAATCTCCCTTGGATCAACGGCGCCTAAGAAGCCGAGGCGACCGTGATAAAGCTCCCAAAGGTCCTGTCCAACACGACGTGACTCAATACCTACAACAGAACTAAGCGGCATTTCTTTACCTTTCCATGGACCATCGAGTCGCGAAAGCCACCAGCCGTGAGCTGGCCCTCTTCGCAGTTACCAGCCCATATTTGTTGTGCGAATGGATGACCAGGTGGGATAGTCACAAGGTGGGACGAAGGAGTACCGCCACCACTATCATACGTGAATCGCCTTACATCTAAACAGTCCCATTCTAAGCCCCGATTGATCCCATGCTCATTCGGGACCAATGCGATGGGCGTGCGCTGTGAAGTTGTAAATCAGGCTGGCATGCTGACAAGGCACCCCCGAGGAGTTGGTAATGTTTACCTTGTGGTGCCGCATCATGATACTAAGATGTACAAGCTCTGCGTCTTTCGCAGGTTGGTAGTAAGAGGCATTCACATGAGGCGCGTTGCAATAGCCAGAGGTAGCCCATGGTTTGGAGACATCTGGGCTAGAGAGCACTGATCGAGCGCCGAGGAGGAAAGAGACAAAAGCTAACGCAAGCATAAGGGGATCACTATACGCCCTCACCGTGAGATTGGGGTCTATTTATAACGTTGGGCTCCTCGTACACAGCCTCTCTGTGATCTTCCATCCACAACCGCCATATCTCCTCTAAAGAAGAGTGGCCCAAACATGGGCAAATTAAAGGGGCAGGTGGTGTAGTGGATACCCGAATGTGGAGGAGAACCGCGTGTACACTTCCTCTTTGAAGCTCTCAGCGCTCAGCTTTTACTCACCTGGCACCGTGCCCTGCAGCTTGGGGTAAGGTAAAAAAACATGGGCAATTCTGACTAATTATGGGGTGTTTTTGGCCCATGTTTGGAGAGCAACGAGAGATCGTGTGTTGGTCGTACTAGTACATGTCGATAGGTAATGAACCCCCCCCAGGCCTTGCAAATAGATTTTCTTCACATCTCTCATCATACAGAGCTGCTGTACTCATCAGTCGTGACCCGGGCCGCAGGCGATCCCCGACGCCGCCCAATACCCATACCTACGCGCACGAGCGTCTCCAGCGACGCCCGTCCGTTGATCAACAGATCTTCATCCCATTCAACCACGTTCTTCTCGAACAAACACACGATCGTCGAGCCGCCTGCGACACACACACACACGCGAAAATGAAAAAGACATAAAAAAATCAGAATCACGCGCAAAACCGAAACCGAAAAAAAAAAGGTGCAACCGTACCGAACGCAAAGAACCCAAACTCCTGACCTCGCTTGACAAAATCGCCCTCTGACACCGTCGTCTTGATACTGCCGACCATCATCGCGCCGATACACACCGCCATGACGCGCCCGAACTGCGGGCTATCGATCGGTACGATCTTGCGCACGTTCTCGCCATAAACGTCCAGCGTTGTCCGGATCGCTTGCGGCTGCAAACAAACGCGTGAGCCAAGCGAATTTGTGGTTTCGAACAAACAGCGGTGGTGCTTACGTTCACGGTGTAATACTCGCCAGAGATGTATGTCATCGGTCCGATGGTGCCATCAACGGGCGAGTGGAACCGGTGGTAGTCTTGCGGCGCGAGGCGGAAGATGACGAGCGCGCCACCCATGTAGCGTTCGGCTTGGTCCTTGTATGCATCCCCGAGAAGTCGCGCAACAGTAAAATCGCGGCCTTTGATCCACAGTCTTGTCGCCTCGCTGGTCGTCTCGAAAGCCATGAGCCTGCAATCTGCCCCGCTCACGACACGGTTCGGGTCATCGGGCGTCTCAACTGGTCGCGCGTCGGGTTTCAGTTTCCTGCAGAGGACTAGTTAGCACAAGGAAATGGTGATTGTAAAACTAGCCAAACCGGTAGAAGAATTCATTAAACGTTTCTAAGAGTGGATCGTCACTATGAGTCCATTGAGAAGGTCAGAAACACATTTGACTCACTGAAGGAGGCGACAGGGTCCAATATCTCATCGACGTTGAGGTTATGAAACTGTATGAACCCTGGGATTTCACGGGCCGACTCGGGTGAATCGTACTTGATGCCCTGTTTTATCGAGAGAGATTTGAGAAGCCCACGGGCTATAGAAGTCGTTCATAAATCAGACGTGAGTTACCCTCCATCGTGGAACTAACTACGCACCTCGCGCTCCCTCCAGCCTCGAGCGGGCTCCCTAACCATCAAAAAAAACGGGTTCTCAGTTTGACGTGGTACCACCAAGGGGTAGAGGCAGAGCGTTACTCGCCTTGTACAAAAGGCGTATGCCAAGTCGCACATACACCTGCATTTTCTCCTCCTCCAGCTGACCTGTCATCCGATTCTGCACGATGATATTCGCAGAATTCTACGGCGCGGGCGTGTGCGCGCGATTAAGCAAACAAGCCTGCCACAGTACGAAAAGAGTCTACGCACCGCGCCAATCTTATAATTACCCGCCGATACCTTGGACAGCATGTTCGTGTACCACTTGCGCTGCGCCTGAACGGCCGTCACGAAATTGCTGACCATGACGCGGTCGACGCGCGCCCAGTCCTGGCTCGCGCACACCGCGAGGTGCGTCACGATGTCGCGCTCCGCCTTGGAGTTCAGGCGCGGCATCTGACACAACGGGCAATTCTTGATGTTGATCACGCGCTCGAACATCTCATCGCTGCTCCCCCCCGAACCGTTCCCATTCTCCGTGTTCTCCGTGTCCGACGCGGTCGAGGACGACGTCGAGACCTGATGCACCGGGAACGGACGTTGCGCACCTCCGTGGTCCGCTGCTGCTGCTCCGCGCGGCGGTGGGTAGTTGGACGAGAGGGAAGAGTCAGCGATGTGGAGCGCGGGGCCGGAGAAAGTCAGCGAGTCGAGACGCAACGGCGGTGTGTGCGTGCCCGGCGCGTGTAGGTTCGGCGTATGCGATGTACTGGTGTCCGTTCCCGTTCCAAGTTCACGCTCGCGCCCCTCGTTGTCCGAGGGGCTGATACGCTTCTTCTCCGAATTAGGTCGGCAAATCTCCGTTTCGAGGGACCGGATTGCCTCGGGAAACGTCAACTCGTCCATCCGAGGATTCTTGCCCCAGCGGGTGAAGAAAGAGTCTATTGTCTCTGTGGAGAGCGTCGAGCCGAGCGAGTCGAGCATTGATGTGAGCTCAATATGCGAAAGTGTCAGCGTGTCGTCCGAATCATACTGCATGAGTAAATGGGACCATAGGCGCTGTCGTAGCGCATCATAGGGTTGATATTTTGCGCTGCGTAGTATCGCTAAGCGCAGGCCGCATTTGGCCATCACAGCACTCACCGGAATGAGATTATTGGTGCATGTTTCGCGTCCAACGTTATCCCCTTGGCCGCAACCAGCGGGAGTTTGAACTCTTGGAAGTCGGGGGTGCCGTTTTCGTCTTCAGGATAGAGACCACTCTCGGGATCCTTCTGGGGAACATTCTCGGCCAGTTCGGCGATCTCAAACCCGACATCGCCAACGTGATCGTTGGACGAGAGCTTGTCCCAATCGAGAACGGTGAGTTGCACACGGAACGATCGCTCGTACTTGCGCACATGGAAGAGGAGCTTCTCATCCCACACCGGATTGAGCGAATGCCGGATGACGCGTGTTCGGAAGACCTTCTTGCCGAACGAGACGACCACAAAAGGATCCATATCCCACCCGGTACGCGTCACTTGGAGTCCAATCAGCGACGATGTTGGGGAGAGGGCCCGAGCCACTCACTATTCCGTAGTCGGGGAAGGTCCGTTGCCCCATGGATCTCGAGCATGACAATGCCCATGATGTCGTTATCTGCACCAAGCTCAAACGTCTTGTTCTTCTGCCCCTGCCATGGGCTGGGAATTATCTTCCTTCTTCCTGCTGTCGGGGTGGCAACAGTCGATAGGCGCGAGGAGGATTGTGAAGATTGCGAGCTCGATGTCGATTCAGGCGGAGGTGGGGTGGTGGAAGGTCGTGCCGCACGTCGTGTGAGGATCTTCGGGATAGAGGGGAAGTACCTCGCGTGAGGGGTAGGGAGAGATACAGCGGTAGGCGAGGGGGTTGGGGTCAACCCGGGCGACGAGGAGCGAGATCCTCCTTTGGAGGCCTTTGAATCATCCGGGGTGGAAGCACCGGGCTCTGTCTCATTCCCATCGTCCTCAGTCTCAGACTCTTGGCCGTCTGCCTCATCAGAACTGAGTCCGTCATCTTCGTACTCTGGCCCGCTCTGGTGAGAACGGATTGTGCCGATGCCCCGCGTCTATGACACAAAAGGTAAGTTACAGGATGGTTGGAGGATCGAGGTACATACCGGAGGAGCTGAGACGAGGCTCGGGCGAGAACGCTTGACGAGTGTGTTGTATGTCTCCTCAAAGTCGGCTGGAATCGAGGCGTTGGGAGGATGGACGAAGCCGAGTTTGATGAGCATAGTACCCTTTACACTCGTTGCGCGGGAGGATATGAGGTTGACGGAGAAAGGCTGTGAAGAATAAGAGCTCATTTCGCTGGTCGGGTGACTCTGGATAGTGGCATGATGCGACGCGCCTGGTTATCGATATCATCAAAGGCAAACGCATTTCCTTTGAACCATTCGTCTAGTGGTAATGCGTGTTCGCCCATATACTCCTTCCTGAGCATGTCCTTATCCCAGATGACGAACTCGAGCACGCCGAGTTTCTCCGCGAGGGAAAGGTAGATGGGAAAGTCGAACGTCGCATCCTTTGCGGCGTAGACGGGGCTGAGCGTGCGTCTGCATACCGGTGTTTGGAATCGGGTGCTCAGGACGGACACGCTCACGAAACTAGAAGAAAGAGAAGGTCAGTAATGCAATGGGTGGAGAATATATAAGGAACGAACGTACGGATCACTGAATCCATTACGGTCCTTGGCCTCCAAGTCTTGGCATGAGAGAATGCGCACGCGAAGGATGACGATAGGCGCTTCGCCAGGGACGGGCAAGAAGGAGTTCCTGCCAGTACCCCGACCAGTCGTGACGCGGATGGGAAGATGCGCCGCCGAGCGAAGGGCGCGACGAAGCTTGAGGCCTTTCCTCAATGCGACCATTAATTATTAGATTTTTTGGGTAGGGAAAGTAGTGTTCAGGGTTCAGGGATTATGGGTGATTGAGGGAGAGAGAGAGGACGAATCGTGACGGCAACTGATTAATACGATCCCTGCGCTGTGCGCGATCAAATCATCATCATACAGTATCATCCTGCGCCCTGCCCTTCACTGCCAAAACGAACGCCCATCCACCCTTACGCGTCCCTATCCAAAGCAGGCCTTGCACTCTCACGCCTCAACGTATCCTCCAGCGTCTTGTGAACACCACACCATCGGTCTTTTTCCATGTGCTACAGCCGACTACGCCGAAGGCCACGCCAACGAGGCAGTACCCCTACCGCTAAGAGCACAGCAACGATGGCCTGCTATTGATATCCTTGACATGGACGCGGTTGCAGCTCATGCGATGTTCGGGTGCTGGGGTGTAGAACCAACCCCCGTGATGGAGGAGACGCAAGGAGCAAGGAGATAGGGGTTGTCCTTGTATTGACATGTTATTCACACCTTCTTTACGGTTCTGTTCTGCCATATACCTAATCTACTATCCCAACTTACCAGTGCTACACGAGTTTTTTGAACCATCTTGACAGCTGAAACATTCCAGTGGAATCGAGATAAGCTTGGGTGATCATCATGAAACGAATGATTCCGGTGTTTTACACTCACCTTATGAGTGAGGTGTAGGAGGAAATGAGGTGGCGGATATCAGGTGCTATGAAAAGTGACGGTGCACGGACAGAGTACAGGCGAAAACATGAGGGTTACAGGGATAAGTGTCGAAGCTCACATCCAACTAACGCCTGACCGTATCGTCCCTACCCGGCACCCTATCGAGAACAGGCTGCGTCCTACGCAGGATCATCTCCAAACCACGAGAGCGGTACCCTCGCTCCCAAGTCCCACGCTCGAGGCCCTCCACGCGCGCCCAAAGCGCCGCAAACGCATCCTGCAGCTCCGGCGCCGCGCCCGCAGGGCTAAACTTGTTCACAAGTCCCAGCGTGACGTAAAGCAGCTGGTGCCACGGTCCCGGGCGCCACAGGTGCGTCTCCACGGCTTGCACAGGCCACAGGTCCGCGACGTCTAGCTCGTGTATGTTCTCGAGCGTATTCTCCAGCAGGTGGACGAGGTTCGCGAGCATCACGCTATCCGCGCGAGACATCCACGACCGCACAACGCCCTCCGGCTGACCGAGGTGTCGCGCCAGCGGACCAGCGCTCGGCAACCCGGGCGTGGCCGCGAAGCCGTGCCGCGATATCGCGACCAGTAAGGCGGCGACACAGTGCCCGGAAAATGCGATGTCCCTGTTGATGTCCTTGGCCATGGATGTGGCCACAGCCCACGCTTCGGTAGAGGCGAAGAACGGATCACTTGCGAAGAGGATGGGTTCGAGGAGGGCCGCGCGAACGTGCCGCCTGACGACCCCCGGGAGGCAGTAGAGCGCCTCCAGGCAGACGACGCGGCGCTTGCGCTCCATGGCGGATGTCGGAGGCTCGTCAGGCGTGGTGCCGCGAGGGCAGAGGAGGTCGAGAATACGCGCTTCAAGTGGCGAATCGAGCCCTTCGTGGTGCGTCAGGTGCTCGAGCGCCGCCGCAGGCGGCAGTACCGTGGTCGAGCGATAATAACCTGGTATGGCAGCCACGAGCTGCTCCAGCTCGTGGTCCTCGTCGAGTGAATCGAGGGCCCAAGACATC
>QLOT01000015.1:0-14847 GCA_003313875.1 Russula aff. compacta
GGCGGCCATTGGCAGTGAGGTGCCTTCGGCGCGAGGGCGTGTAGCGTGGGCAGTGTAGAAGAACGTGCTCCACCGTTTGGGTTGGTTCGCCGCATTGGCAGGCGACTTGGTCGGGTGTATGTTGAGGGAAGAATCGTTGCATAAACGATCCAATAAACGTGTGCCCTGTGGCGAGACGGTAGAAGGTGGAGTAGGTGGTACGGGAGAACTTATCTTTCATTTGGTTCTCCAGACTTTGGCAGATGTTTGCCTCCAGTCCTCGGGGCGCGTCTGACCTGGTTCTGCTAATGTTGAAGGAGGGGTTTACCCTGCCATCGGGCGGTTCAGTGAGGGCCGTGCGGTAGACTAGTGAGTCACGCGTCGCTTGGTGCCATTGCTGCGACCACTCCTCTACTGCTGCCACCTTCCCCTGGTGTTTCTGGTCGTTGATCGAATGTGGCTCCTCTATTTCTGCGAGGTTCGCTGTTCGTATGGCTTCCATGGCAAGCTGTTTCACTCTTTTAAACCCGACGAAGCGGATTGCTTTGGGTAGCCACAGCAAGTGTATGGATGTGTTGGGGAAGACTTGGAGGATATTGTCAATCCGCTCCAGGTACTTGAGTGACGCAGGTTGGTTTTTGTGGGGCGAGGCGTCTAGCACTCTGTTAATCGCATGGTTGGAGGCCATGCAGATCACAATGCTTGTATGCCTGCCTGGGTCCTGTGATGCAAGGTGGTCAGTGAAAGTGTCTAGGCCAGGGGTGAAAGACTGGAGTCGCGCGTCCGACTCCATTACCGTCCGTCCTAGGACGTGTTTTATGTAGCTTTTCTCCTTTCCCTCCTGGTATATGACCACGGCTGCAGCACCAACCTGGGCACTGTCTTCACAGTCTTTGTTTGACACGGTCCCCTCACAGTAGATGTTTACTGAGGAGCCTTCCTTGCAGAGTCGCATCTGTGTGTCAGCGACCTCTGCGTAGTCCCAGTCTTCCCACTTTGGGGTCCTTTGTACTCATCCGTTCCACGATGGTGCATCTTCCAGGGTCGTGGGGAACTGACTTATATGTGGGCCATTTGCTGGAGCCTGCGCTGCCAGCAGACGAAGTGTTGTGTTGGTGGCATTGCCACTGGGTGTGGGCAGCTGGGCCTCGTTGTTTTCTGGTGTGTACCAATCTTGTCCTAGCCTCTTGAGTAGCTGACTGCCTCTAGGTGCTCTGTATAAACGTAGGGCTGTGTTTTGTATTAGTAGGTTTAGTCTTATTTTCATGGGGAAGACGGTCATAAGTTGATGAAGTGGCTCCCGGGGCGTTGTGCGGAACGTCCCAGTCATTATTCTTACTGCCTCGTTTTGTACTGTTTGGAATTTTTTAACTAGAGTCTTCTGCTTTCCGGTGTACCACAGCTGGCAGCCATAGGTTAGGACCGGAAGACAGATAGCATTGTATGCTAGCCTCCATTGAGCGTGGTTGAGACCACGTACTGAGTTGCCGAGGAGTTGAAGGGATTTGAGTGTCGCCCTGGTTCTGTTACACATGGTCTCAACATGGTGCGTCCAAGTCAGGCGCATGTCAAAGAAGAATCCTAGGTAACGAATTGTGTTCAGCCTTTGCACTCGATAGTACGTACTTTGTGCTGGGAGGGGGAGATGGATGTATGGGGGCAGCTCTGTGTGCTCCCTGGGTTTCTTGAAGAACATAAGTTCCATCTTGTCCGGTTCAACGTTCAGGCCTGCCCTCGTTAGCCAGCCAATGCACATATTGTAGCCGTACCTCATGGTTTCTTCGACGTTGGTCCATTCTTCCCCGCAAGCAAAGATTGCCCCGTCATCTATGTACATGCCTAGGGATGCATTGCTCCACGTTTTGATCTTGTGTAGGAGTGGTGCTGTGTATATTATCGAGAGGACTGGCGACACTGGTGAGCCCTGCGGAGTGCCTATTGCGAGTTCAAAAGCATCAGAAGTCCTTCCATTGAATCGTAACCTCACCATTCTGTCCTGAAGGAAGGACTTGCACCACGCTACTATTTCGGGTGCAAAGCCCAGATTCTTGATTATTTGCACCAGGCATTCTCGGTTTATGTTGTCGAAGAAACCCTGGATGTCAAAGAGGAGGAGTCCCGTCTTAAGGCCCACCTTTTGTGCCGCTTGGATGTCATGTAGGAGGGCCAAGCCTGCGTCTAACGTCAATGAGGATGTGTGGCCACCATATTGGTTAGTGGGCACCAAAGCGTGGTTGTTGATGTCGCTATAAATTAGGTGTGCTACCACTTTCTCTAGTAGCTTACCCATACATTCCAGCAGTGAGATTGGCCGGAAGTTCTTTGCCAGCGTGTAGTCAACTCGGTTCGGTTTAGGGATGACGCATACCGTGGCTTCCTTCCATTGTGTTGGGTGGTACCCCGCACGTAGGCATGCCGTTAGGAGGTTTGTCAGACGATCTGCGTCGGCCTCCCAGGTCCACTTCAGGATGGACCATGTGTGACCAGTTGGGCCTGGTGCTGAGCGGTTGGTGGTCTTTCGAAGCAGCATTTCAATGAGGTCTTTGTTGACCTTCTGCAGCTGCCGTGTAGGTTGCGGAGGGGGGTCGTCATTGAAGATCACCTCCACTTCAGGTGGGTTTGTCGGGAAGAAATGCTGAGAGAGAACGTCAGCTATTTCTGTGTGTGTGTGGACGAGGCCTACCATGCCCCGTAGCGAGGGGACTTTGTTGATGCATCGGCCAAGTCTCCACTTTGTGACCTCCCAGACTTCCGCCTTTTCGATGTGTTCATCTGCCCATCGCCGTTTGGCTGCTCTTACTGCACCTTTGAGGCGTGCTTGAGCTGTGGCTTTTGTGGCAGTGCCTCGCGCTTCTTTGAGCTTTTGTGCTGCGTCTGCGCATTCCATGCTCCATCAGGGGGCAGCCTTTGGGTGGAATGGTTTGCGTCTGCGGAGGGTCTTTTCATTAGTATCCTGAATGTCCCTTACCAGGTTGCTTGCCGCTTGCTCCAGCTCATCCTGTGTGGGTATGGGGGGGATGAGTGGGGCCGGTGGGCAGTCACGGAAGGTGCATATCCACTCTTCTTTTTTCTCCGGGGTTATAATGAATCCTGGCGTTGTTTCTTCTTGTGGTGGTGTTGTGGGTGCATGTAGGTGACCTTGGACCTTGATCAGTGTGTGGTCTGATCCAAGGCTCCCCACCCAATCCACTTCGAGGTTTGCGAAGGTGGCAGTTTGAATTGTGGCGGCATTGTACCAGACTAAATCTATTGTTGAGTCTCTCTCATGATCCGCACCTTTACGTGTGACTTCTCCTGGGTTGTTTGTGAGTGTGAGCAGGTTGGTTGCCGCCCACTCTTCTATGCGGCCTGCCCAGTAGGAGCGTGGGAAATCAGGTGGGGACCAGCTGGGTGAGTGGGTGTTGAAATCGCCCATCACCAGCGTGGGTATCGTAGCCTCAATGTCCAGGTTGAGTATGGCTTGTAGGCTTGTGGCGTCGCGAGTGTCATGGTAGATGTTGATGACTCACCATTGACCCTTGTTGTGGATCACATCGAGGATCTGTATGCACGGGTGTGAGCATATATCCAGGCGTGGGGTGATACTTAGCGGATTAGGTCTGTTCATATTCCAGTCCCATGCGCGTGTATAGGCCATGACTTTTGGTCTTTGGTCTGTGTTGTGCCCAGGGTAGAGGACTTCCCATCCTGCAGCAGCCACCCCGCCGAGTGTGTCTGCGCCCTCACGAGTGCTGCCTACTTTGGTGGTTCCGATTTTTCCGAACCATGGTTCCTGTATGAGAAAGATGTTAGTACTGTTGGCGCTGTTTAAGAGAGCATGGGTGATTGCGTTGCGCCTTCACATGTTCACCGACGCTATTTCTATTCCAATCATGCCTGCCATTAGTTGGAGGGCATGGTGTCAGCGCTGCTTTGTGAGCGCACTTGTTGGTGGTTGGCAGATTGTGAGGCTGGGTGGTTTAGAGGCTGAGGGCACTTCTGTGAACTTACTTCCCCTGGCTCTGGTGGGGCCAGGGTTTTGTACAGCTCGTCGTCCAGTATTCGGTTGTCATTTGGTGTCGTATTATCGTCGGTGCCCTGGTCTGTGGGGTGCTCTCGCTCCTTACCTTTCCCTTTCTGCTTGTTTGTCCTGCGTTGGGGGCGTGTTCGGTATCGTTCACATGCTGGGCATCTGGGATCCCTGCAGTGGTGGCCCAGGTTGTGGCAGTTGAGGCATTTGTAGTGTCTGCAGTCGCAGATGCCTGCCACCGCATGTTTCTTGGGGCACTTCTGGTCATGTTCGTCCAATTTGTGCACCACGCCACATATGTAGCACTTGACCGAGTTTGTACTGAGTGGGCAGGCTTTGGATGACTTATTGTGGCCTAGAGAGTGGCAGCGTGAGCATTGTACTAGGAGTGGTTTTTCAATCCATTTTTGTACTGTTACTTCCTTTCTGAACATAGCTGCACGCCCATTGAGGAGTACCTCAGTGATATGTCCTTCGGGGTCTGAGATTGCGAAAGTAACTGTTGTGTAGGGGGTTGAGATGTTCTCCATCGGCCTCAGCCACCTCGGTAGCATTGAGAAGGTCGCTTTTCTGAGGCCAGGTAGTGCCTTTACCTCTTTGAGCAGATCATCTGCTTTGAAAGTCATGCCCTCGTTATCTGTGAAGGGTACTCCGTGAATTAGGAAACGCGTCCATCCCATCGATGGGCACAGTTGACCTGTGCCCTGGAATGGGCCTAGCAGGATGCGTTCGTATGCTAGGATATGGCCAAAGGGTATGTGGCCATCGAATGAGTACATGAAGTTACCTTTGCTTCGTGGTTGCACGCTCCAGCGGCCTGCCCAAAGGGGGATCGGGTTTGCCACTGCGTTGCTCATCTTTTGCCTCACCTCTCGCACTATTGCATCAGGGAGCCTTGCCTGGATGCGTTGCTCCATCTGAGGGTCCATGTGGCCTCCCTGCCTTATGACCGTGACCTCTGTGATAAGTGGGAGGGTTTGGCCAGGGCATGTAGTGTTGCTGGGCTGTGGCTTGTTGGCCGCAGCTGCGGCAGCAGTTGCATAAGAAGCTTGTGTGATGTTGATGTGGGTGGGGTGGGGTGTGGCTGCTTGTGCGTCCTTACCTTTTGCACCTTTGGCATTGGTTTTGGGTCGGTTGGGAGGTAGGGCAGGGCCTGCTTGGGCCTGGTTGTTGGGGAGAGGGCCTGGTTGTTGGAGGCTTGGGGCTCTTGCTCGAGGTGTGGGTCACGTTTGTGGTGGAGGGAGTGGAGGAGGGGGCATTGATGTCCTTTCCAGTGCCTCCAGTCTTGCCAAGAGCGGGGCCATTGCTACTTGGATTGCACTGCTGAGGGCAGAGTCAGGTAATGCCAAGTCCACCGGCTGGCCTATCATAGCTGCAGCACGGCCAGGAGTCTTTTTTGGCTGGGGTGTGGGGGAGGGGTCTGTTAGCCTATGAGAGGGAGTGGAGGTGAAACCGGCCTGGAGTGGTGCGGTGCACCGCGCTCCTGTAAGTTCTGGAACCGGCCATGTGAGGGAGTCGACGAGTCATTGTGGAGCGGTGAGTCACTGTGGAGCTGTGCTATTATTGTACGATGAAAGAGTCATTGTGGAGTGTTCTATTACTGTACCGGATCATGACTCACTGTGGAGTAGTTATTCTTAGGATACCTAGTCATAGTGGAGCAATGCGCTGGCATAGTTATTATTAGTACTTGTCTTGTAGTATAAGTAGGACTCCTTGACATCCCTAAGACGGCAAGTTGAGTCTCCTGTCTCAATTCATACCGTTCCCCTTTCCCCTTTCCCCTTTCCCCTCAGAGGAGTGGCTACTGCATCGTAGTGCAGCAAGCGGTAACTCCTACTCTATCAGTCGTCTAAGTCGCTGTGAGACTTAGCTCAACCTCTTGAAGAACTACTAGGCAACTATCGACTTGATCTATTGTTGCGGCCAAAACCTTGGCGGTGACAGGAGGTGGGCGTACTGGGTCGCCCCCTTGGTGTGGTGGGGGGAGTTGGCACTTTTTTGACCACACGTGAGGGGTTAACCCTCCGTTCAGAGGGATTGGGTGTGGCTGGGGTGGTCTTCTTTGTTGTCCTGCTAAAGGATGCTTGGCTCGCAGCTGGGGAAGGTGTGAGGGGAGGTATGTCGTCAGACGGACCCTTATATGTCTGTTGGAGGCCAAGTTCAGCTGCAGCAGCATGGAAGAAAGAGTAGTTCTTCTCTTTGGCCGTGGCTAGGATCTTGGCCTTCATTGCCATTGAGCGATGCTCTACCTTGCTGGCTTTCCATTCTCCAATGAGTTCCTCAACCTCAATGGCTGCGGCCTCCAAGGCCTTCTCGTGGAAGCTTGCTTTGATGGTGGTATACCAGTTTTGGTATATTTTGAAGTCAGAGCCGGTGTGCAATTCCAGATTCTCCACTGTTGCCGATAGGCGATGGAATAGCATGGGGTGGCCCTGGGATAGGGGGTTAGGATCAATGGCTTCGGCTCTCACCTTTTCAGTTATTTCTTCAAAGCCAAATTTGTACTGTTTGACGTAGCCTCAGCCTGTTGCTGCGAGAACAGTGCATGCCAGGCTGGCCCAGTCTGTGGTGTTAATAGGGACTGGGTCTTCTACTTGATAATACCCACATTCTAGTGTGGCTAGCACTAGATGGACTGCATCGTTGAAATCCTTAGATGAATACTTCGCACACACCGTGGGGCCGTCAAAAGCTATGAGCTGTTTGAGGCGGTATTCGAAGGGCGCCCTGTAGTCCAGGATCGCTTCTTTGAGGGACCTCTGATGGGCCTCTGCCTTCTCCTTCGAAATGGGGGCATCATAGGGGTTGGCTAGGGGCTGTGTTGTGATGTTTTCAAAAGGAAGGGATGCTGTGTCAGGGGGTTTATCTGGGGGAGGGTTTTTTTTGGTTGGAGTTGTAGGGTTAGGGTTAGGAGATGGTGGTGGTTGCGGTTCAACGTCCATGATTGAATCTATATATGCATGCTGGGATAAGTGGGTGGTGCCACTCACGTGGTCATGCTGGATCTCAATGCCAAACATCCAGTGGAGCTTGCTGAGGTCTGTGACTTTGAGTTCCTTGCTGTCACCAGCAAGGGCAGTGACACTGGACTCATGTCTCTAGTGAGGAGGGCTACTGGCATTCTCTGAAGATGACTTAGCTGTATTGCAGCTCCCCTTTGGTTTGTATGGGTTTCTCATTCATAGATAAAGTCTCATTGATTGTACTGGAGCTCTCTCTGGCTCCCAGTGTCCTTGGTACATAAGGAAGGCAGAAGAATAGACACAAGATGCCTAGAAGTGTCCAACAAGCCATGGTCAAGCTTGGAAGCGATAGAAACAGAGTCACTACTCCTATTGACAGGAGACTCAACTTGGAGTCTTGTCTCCTTGCTACATCAGTACAAGTACACTACTGGATGGGCCCTAGCTATCATAATACTGCTGACTGTGGCCCTAGGGGCTTTACTAAGGCACTCCACCATCTTACAAACCAGCTGACAGGAACCTAGGACACCCACACAGAAGTCCAAACAGTATCATACCAACCCCAGGCCTAGACTGCTCTACCAGGCCTGGGGGTCAAGTGCACCTCCTCAGCAGTCAACAGTGGTTCTCTTCCCCTCAAGGGAGCTGCCCTGTGACATCACCCTCCTTCTAGAATCGAGTCACACCATGACCTTTGCTATGGGCAATGGAGGAGAAGTTGCATCTCTTCCCCTTGATGAGCTCCCACTCCATCTTGTGAAGGTGTTGGAATATGGAGTACTGCTCATAGCAGTGTGAGGAGAGGAGACAGTGGCAACTCTGCTGCTCTTGTAGTTCCACTCTGTCATACTCAGCTTGTAAGAGGCGCAGGTGAGTTTGGAGGGCGGTGAGATTCTCAGAGAGGGTGAAATAGTGTCTGAACTCAGCTGTGGTTCCCCAATCCCTGATGTCAATAGACCGTGCCTCCATAGCTTGGAAGCTCCGAGGATTGCTAAGCTTCTCAAAGAACCAGTGGGGGTATTCCCCATCCTCCTTGACTTCCTGACAGTTGGGAGTGAAGAGCTCCTGTCTGTAGATGGCATTGTCCTTGCCAGATGTGCCCAAGCAGCAGGTCCCCTCAAGTTTGATGTAGGGGGCAAGGGTGTGGATGGTGTAATCACTGTCAGTGATCAGGATGAAGAAGTCGTGCACCTTGCCTTCATTTTCTTCAAACCCTGTGAGCACTCCTCAATCCTTGTCATCCTCTCTGATACATTCATCCCTCCAATGTTGATAGGTTTTCTCCAGATGAGCTGTGTTTGCCTCACACTCTTCCAGACTTGCTCCTCATGCTTGTAGAGTGGTGAGCTGCTCCTTGATCTCTTTGCTGATGTCTTCGTTCTTCTGAGCAACTCCTGCCAGCCCTTTTGCGATGTAGAGGAGCATGGGCTGGTCTGGGTTCTGAGAGGCAAGGACAGCAGTGGTGGTTCTGGGAGAGAGCTGGTAGTCCAACTCACTGAACACCTCTGAAGAGGCCACAATTTCCATGGGAACAATGAGGGAGTCCCTCCAGTGGACCACAGGTGTTTCGATTTTAGGGGGTATGGGGAGAGGGGCGCTGTTGTCATCAATGCAGGAGACACAGAGAGAGACATGGGATGGTGCAGGAGAGGACATATCTTGTGGGTGTGATGGCAAAGAACTTTAGAGCAGGCCCATCTCTTCCTCCTTTTGATGAACTCTCCCAGCATTAAAGGATGCTGTTGGTGATACTTCTTGATGATTAAGGGGGTGTGCACTTGGTCAGCAGGCTCCCAGGTGTCATCAGCAGCTGAGTAACCTTTCCAGCATATGAGGTATTGCAGCTGACATTTCCTCCCATGGTGCCTGTGATTGATCACTTGCTCCACTTTGTATTCCTCTTCATTATCAATCACCTCTGGTGGAGGGCATCTGAAGTTGACCCTGTGTTCAATCATCTCCCTGAAAGGGGTGAGAAGGGTGGTGTGGAAGATGTCATGGATGGTCCAGGCCTTTGGCAGTTCTAACTGATACACTACTGGGGAGATTTCCTTGAGTATTCTGAAGGGGCCATGATGTTTGGGGGCTAGCGTAGCTGTGGAATATGGGAGCGCTAGGTGTTGAAATTGAGCTTGCGTGCTCACCTTATTTTTGTGCCTAATCCAGCACCTTTTTATTTTCTCACTGACAGTATATGCAATTAGGGTAGTATATATAGTTTTGTATCTACTTCTGGGTAGTGCATGTGTTTGCCCACTCCCACCGGCAATATCACTCGTTTTATCCTCATGCACGCCCCCATTTTTCCAACACAAATGTGCAGGTATCCATTCCTTGAACCTCTATTGTGTGCCATCACTTTTGTCTGCTTTGCCATTGAGGGGCCGAAGCCTCACACCTGTCGTTACTTGCCGCCTCTGTGACCTGTTGCCCCTCGCTCATCATTGTTGAACCCAGGAGCTGAATTCAGCACCTGCCACCAAACCTGCCTGTAGGGGGCCAAAGCCCTACCCATTGTTGTTGTTGCCAAACCATCGCTTGCCCATAGGGGGCCAAAGCCCTACCTGTCGTCACTGTTGCCACCATTGAACCTTGCCTGCAGGGGCCAAAGCCTGTACCCGTCGCCACCGTTGTCGCCGCTGGATCCTGCCACAGGGGGCCAAAGCCCTGCACCCATCACGTTGCCGTCATGTCACCGAACCCAGCTGCCGCATGCACATGCCTGTAGGGGGGGCTGAAGCCCTACATTGCCACCGTCACACATTGCACCACTGCACCCACCATTGCCACTGCTGCTGCTGTTGCCACGATGTCCCTCAAGATGAAAATGAAAATTATGAAGATTGGAGGCCCCTCAATGGAGGCCGCACATGCACACAAGCCACTTCACAAGACCACACTTGGTTATGCATTGCTCACTGCTGAGGTCATGCCTGGTTGCACACCGCTCACCACCAAGGCCTGCTGGGCCACCCAATGCCACACGGGCATGGGACCAGAAAAACCACCACTGATGCACCAAACACCTGAGCCAAACTCAGGCATGTTTGGCCAACTGTGGCCAACCATTCACTGCACGCATGGGGGCTCAATGCCCATCTGCCCATTTCCATGCCATCCCATGCCACTGACAGCAAGCCTGTCACTGCAGCCAAGGGTTCTGGTAACCCGGGGGTGCACACACCGTGCTTTGCTCATGGGGGTGTGTTGAAATCGAGGTTGCGCACTTATCTTATTTTCGCACCTAATTTAGCACCTTTTTATTTTCTCACTGACAGTATATGCAATTAGGGTAGTATATATAGTTTTGTATCTACTTCTGGGTAGTGCACGTGTTTGCCCACTCCCACCGGCAATATCACTCATTTTCTCTTTATGTGCGCCCCCATTTTTCCAACACTAGGTGCTTTGCTTCAAGCCAGACTTGGTTTCCTACATTAAATTGCACTGCTGGGGCCTTTTGGGCCACCCGATTGAGCAATTCAAGGACTGCGTCCCTGTGCTCTTTGATGCACTGGTGCTGGTGTTCCACTGCTTCATCGTTAGTAGTGGGGAGTAGTCCTGCTGCAGCACTTGGGTTATATCCCAGTAGTATCTGATGAGGGCTTAGCTTGGTAGTGGCATTGGGCCATCGATTGTGGGCAAAGCTGGCAATGGGAAGCCATTCAGCCCAGTTGTCCTGCCTAGCTGATGTGTACATCCATAAATATTGTTCCACCCATTGGTTAGCATGTTCAGTGATCCCATCAGTCTGAGGGTGGAATGCAGTGCTAATATTTTGTTCTACTCCCAGTTTGGTAGTGAGGACTTGGGTGAAGTTAGATGTAAAGTGAGGGTCTCTGTTCGAGATGATTTTAGTGGGGGTTCCAAACCAGGGAAGCAGATGCTGGAGGTATAACTGGGCTACTCCTTCCCCAGTAATTGTCATCTTACAGGGGAGGAAGACGGCTGCCCTTGAGCATCCTTGGTCAATTATTGTAAGGATAGCATCGCTTCCTTGGGCTATTGGGAGTTGCATAATGAGGTCTAAGGCAATGGTGTGAAACGGTTGTTTTGAGGGATCCCCTGGGATGCGATAGAGCGGCATTCTCTTGTGGGTAGTGCAGATCTTCCCTTGTTGGCACTGGGCACATCCCACTACATATTGTTCCACCCATGCATTAATTCCTGGCCACCAATACTGTTGCTTGATGAGCATGTTTGTGTTGTCCCTCCCAGGGTGTCCTGCAGTTGGTGAGTTGTGGAAGTAGGATAGTATTTCATGCCTTAGCTTCAGGTTTGGAGGCACTACTGTCCTCCATTCTCATGCATACCCTTCAGGGAGCTTGCAGACTCCATAGCTGTCACACCACCTTTCCATCTCGTTCTTCTGTCTTCTTTGCTCCTCCCAGACTTCCTCCTTGAGCATGGGTGTTGCTGATGTGGCATTAGCAATGAAGATGGATGAAGGGAGGAGTACAAGGTCAGCATTGTCCATTAGCCCTTGGTCCATTCCTGGTGGCCTTGAGAGCATGTCTGGGGTGGTGTGGATCTTTCCTGGTATGTGCTTTAGGACAATGTTATAGTCTTGAAGTTCTGCAAACCATCCTGCTACATGTCTATTGACTTTCCTCAGGGCCTTCCAGTGGATTAGGTTAGCGTGATCAGTTAGGACAGTAACAGGGATTTCTGTAGCTTCCATGTGAGGCCTGAAGCATTTGAGGGCATTCAGGACTCCAAGGAACTCTCGCTCGTAAATGTCGTAGTTACGCTCTGTTGGTGTGAAGGTACTAGAGTAGTATGTGATTGGACAGAGCATTGGTTTGTGGGTGCATGGATTGAGTTCTCCCTCCTGTGAGAGTATGGCTCCCATGCTGTACACGGACATGTCTGTTGCAAGGAAGAATGCCTTTGTATAGTCTGGTTGGTGCAGAATGGGTTTATTCCACATAAGGGTTTTTAGGTTTTCAAAGGCCCGACAACATTCTGCATCCCATATGAATGGGGAGTTCTTACATGTCAGCTGGATGAGGGGTTGAGCAATATTTGAGTAGTTTGGGATGAAGTAGTGGTAGAAACCTGTAAATCCCAAGAAGGCGCAGACATCAGTGACATTCTGGGGTGGTGACCAGTCTGCTACCCCTTGGACCTTTGCTGGGTCCATCTGTATGGTGCCTTCTTCTAGTACCACCCCTAAGAATTCAACTCTTTGCTGCTCAAAGGTGCACTTTTCTGGCTTGAGGTATAAGTTGTGTTGCTTCAATTTCTCGAGCACTTTATGGACACATTCTTCATGGAATGTGGGGTCATCTTTGGTGGCAATAAGGATGTCATCCATGTAGATGATGAGCCACCCTTGTGCAAGCTCTTCCATGAAGATTGCATTCATCATCGTCTGGAAGGTTGCGGGGGAGTTAGTTAATCCAAAGAACATGACTGTGGGTTCAAACAGCCCTTGGTTTGTGATAAATGTGGCTTTCCACTCATCCCCTTGCTTAATATGGACATTGTTGTAGCCCCATCGCATGTTGAGCTTGGAAAACAATCATGCTCCCTTCACCTTTGCGATCAGTTCTGGTATGAGAGGGAGAGGGTAGCGATTGCAGATAATTCATTCATTTAGGCGTCGGTAGTCTTGCACTGGTCAAAGTTTTCCATCCTTCTTTTTGATGAAGAAGAAGGGCACAGCATATGGGCTTTTTGAGGGACGTATATACCCTTTTGCTTGTTGTTCTCATACAAACTCCAACAGGGCCTTTTGTTCATCTTGCATGAGCTGATATACCTTCCCTGGGATGGATGAGGGCACTCCTGGCTTTAATTCAATTGCATGGTCCCATATGCGTGATTCTGGGAATCATTGAGCAGCCTTCTCATCAAAAACTCATTCATGTCGCTGATACTTAGCTGGGATGACCCCTGCTCCCTTTTATGAACCTGCTTGCTCTGCTAGCTTCAATGCTAGTGTCTGTTTCTTTTCTGATGTCCCCAGGAAGGAGACTCATGCCATGTAGAGCAGTCCTTCGAGGATTGGCCTTTTGTGAGGCATTGATATGCGTCCTCTGACTGTGAGCTTGCACTTTCCAATTTTGGTTTGCATGGCTGCTCTCGTGTGCAAGATGAGGGGAAGTTGCTCACTTTCAATCCAGCCTCTTGCCCAATCAATGTTTGGTTGTGTTGCAGCAAACCATGGGTACCCTAAAATGATTTTTTGGTCTCCTAGATCAGTGAGGAAGAATCACAGCCATGTTCTTTGGCCACCTGTCTGCATTTCTAAGTCTGTGTAGTGTTCTATATCTCCATTCTTGTTCCTTGTTCTGTCTACATTGTAGACAGGTCATGGTCGGTCAAGCCCCTTGATGGGGAAATGCATATCTTTTGCATATTGCATACTTAAGAAGTTTTCGGTTGCTCTTGAGTCTAGGAGCACAGTTGGTTGTTTCAGCCCTTTTTTATGCCAGATGGATGAAGACACATAGCTGCATAGATTTCCATATCGAAAAATACATCCTATCTGACCCTATTCTCCTGATCCAGGCCACACAGATCAGGCCTCCATAAAATTTCCTTCTGTTGCTCCCATGTGGTTCATCATTTCCTCTTGTTCTTCCTTTGACAGTGCATCGAGTTGCTGGCATAGCAAGTCCAGATTAGAAGTGTTGGACAGCCCCTCATTGTCCTCAGGGGTCCAGTCTATGAGTTGAGCAGTGCAAGCATCGTTCCTTCTGTTCTGTTTAGAGGGGCCGGAGCAAGCAAAATGTCCTTGTTATCTGCATGTGAAGCACGCACCTGTGGCCCCTCTCTGGGCTCTGCTTCCTTCCATTCTGATAGTATTTCCTCTTGTTTGTCCACCCCTTCCTCTGTGCCAACTTTCCCTGGGGGCACAGGTTTGATCCACATCCATGGGCACTGGGTAGTTCACCCAAGCTCAGGGCATGGTGCTGGAATTGTATGGGGTCTGTCAGAAGCCCTGTCTTGGTGGCACACTCAAGAAGTGTTGTCCCTGGCCTCTCCAATTGTTTTGGAAGACTGGCTTCAGTGGGCCAGTATTAAAGCTGCTGCTGGTGTTCTTCTGGTAGAGAGCTCTGATCATCCATTGGGACACGATGACACTGATGGCTTTGGCCTTCATTTCTTCATAGGTGTGGACATCAGTGTCCTCAAGGATCTTCTCTCCTACACTCAGTGGCAATCCTTGTAGGAACATTTGCATCATGTTCTGGTCTGCTGGGTTGTATCCTGCTTCATGCGCTATCCCTTCAAAGGTGGATATGTACTCATCTATGTCTGGCCACCTCATCTTCCACTCCTGTAGCTTGATGTGCAACCGGCCTGGAGTGGTGCTGTGCACCGCGCTCCTATAAGTTCTGGAACCGGCCATATGAAGAAGTCAATAAGTCATTGTGGAGCAGTGAGTCACTGTGGAGTTGTGCTATTGTTGTATGATACAAGAGTCATTGTGGAGTGTTCTATTACTGTACCAGATCATGACTCACTGTGGAGTAGTTATTCTTAGGATACCTAGTCATAGTGGAGTAATGCGCTGGCATAGTTATTCTTAGTACTTGTCCTGTAGTATAAGTAAAGGCTCCTTGACGTCCCTAAGATGGCAAGTTGAGTCTCCTGTCTCAATCCATATCGTTCCCCTTTCCCCTTTCCTTTCCTTCAAAGGAGTGGCTACTGCATTGTAGTGCAGCAAGCAGTAACTCCTACTCTACCAGTCACCTAAGTCGCTGTGAGACTTAACTCAACCACCTGAAGAACTACTAGGCAACTATCAACTTGGTCTATTGTTGCGGCCAAACCCTTGGCAGTGACATTAGACTCAACTTTGTTCAAAAAACAGCTAGCAGCAGCCAGAAGAAAGCCTACAGAGCAACTATCCTTGCATCAGAAGAAGTGGGTATAACA
>QLOT01000016.1:0-10002 GCA_003313875.1 Russula aff. compacta
AGAAGCTGCGACAGATAGCAGCACGTGGTATTAATTAGATCACTAGGCGATCGTCCACGCTTCACTCCGCGCAGTTCGCATTGAGCAGTGTTTGCCATTTTGCTCGTGCACCCACAACTTCTATCGGCGTATAGATCCCTGTCAAGAGGAGGGGCAACCTCTATCCATAAACAGCATTCACGCGAGTCGCGCCCGTGACTGTTTATTCAAGACCTAGCTATCAACATCGTTCTAGAAAGCACCAATACTACTAAGTGGAGGCAACCGCAATCGACGGCCAAGTCCTTAGTAACAACCAGTCAACAACATCAGTTATAATCGTGGCTATCGAGCTCGACGATTACCTGAACCCAGAGAACCAACGCAGACCACCAGATCCTCTAGAACCCCACCTCAGAGAGCGACGCGCTCAAATCATCCGAAGACAAACCCGCCACGCCCCGTCTAGCGTGACAGAGTCTCTGGGATTCCTCTTCGCTGAACACCTTCGAGTGTCTTTGGTACTCTTCCGGTACTTTGGTTTCTTTTGCCTCACCCGTGGCGCCGATGGTGATCCTTCCCAGGAAGTATTGTGGCTGATGTCTTTTTATTGGTCGTGGCACATTTTTTGTCCTTGGGGTGTATTGTGCTTTGGCCGCATTTGGGGCGGAGAGGACAATAGGGAGGTGACTCATGTCAATCCATCCCTTCCTCCAGTCAATTTTTGGTTGGGTGGCGGCGAACCACGGGTACCCTAGGATGGCTTTGTGTTCTCCTAGATCTGATAGGAAAAACCTGTGGTTTGTCTTCTGGCCGCCCGTCTGTAGTTGTAGGTCGGTGTAGTACTGGAGCGACCCGCTCTTGTTTTGTGTGCCATCTACATTGTACAATGGTCTTGGCTTGGCTAGTCGCTTAATGGGTAATTTGAGCCATCGTGCGTAGGACAAGTTCATGAAGTTCTCGGTGGCTCCTGAGTCCACCAATGCTATTGCTTCGGCCCTTTTTGCGATCGATCGTGTATAGAAACGGACTGTCATCGATTTCCTATTTGACATATACACATCGTCGCTATTGATTCGCCTGAGTAGTGCCGATCTAATCAGGCAGTGGGAAAATCCTCTGAAGCTCCCATTTCCTTTGCCAGGCGTTGCTGGTCTTCTATCATCATCTTTTGGAGATGGGCCCGTACAGTGGCCACAGAGTCTTCTTCGACGTCTTCCATCTCCTGATCTTCATCAAAGTCGATGAGGTTGGCTTGGTTCCTTCCATTCCACCTTGCGCTGTTGAAGGTTTGCTTGGGCCTGCTGGGACAGTTTCTGGCGAAGTGGCCCACTACTCCGCAATTGAAGCATGCGTTGGCGTTCCCAGAGCCAGCCACGCTTCCTCGGCTGTTCTGTCCTTGACGCCAGTTTCCTCCTCTTCCTTTTCCTCTCCAATTATTGGGGGCACGCCCCCTACTGAGATCCATGGGGACCGGGATGTTGTTCATGGTCCTGGGGGCGGTGGAGGAATTAAATGGAGGGCGCGGTGTGGGTCTCCATTGATTGTTTTGTCCTCCCCCAGCATTGAAGAAGGGGCGTCTGGGTTGAGGGTTGAGGGCTCGGTATGCGTTTCCCGTACTAAGGGATTTTACGATGCCTTCGATGGTGGTCTTGGCTTGGGTCAGGAGTTTAACTCGTTCCTTTAATTCCATGTATGTCATTGGATAAGGTGGGACTAGGGCTTTCTCAAGCGTTTCCCGTGGTATTCCCCTCAGGAGCATGTTGTAGGTTTCTTCGCTTCCTACGGTGTAGTTGGCTTTCCTCAGGAGGCTTTCAAACTTTGCAATGTACTCGTCGTAGCGGTTGCCCTGCATTTTTAGGTCGTTTAGTTGGGTCCTAGCTTTTTGCACGCTCTGGGTGTCCTGGAATTGGTCGGCGAACTCTGTGAGGAATTGATCCCAGAGGGCTGGGATATTGTCTGCTGGGAGTGCAAGGCCGTCTAACCAGTTTCCCATGTCTCGGACCCATTGTGCCGGTTCTTCTCCCTTTATCAGTGTGAGGGTGAATGCTGCTTTCTTGTATGGGGAGTCATATCCAGCTACTCCATGGTTGACTCGGAAGTACGCCTTGACTTCTTCGATGAAGTCGTCTGCCTTTGATCTATCTCCAGTAAAGACTTGGGGAAGCTGTCCCATAGCCTTGACGTCGGCTGGGACTTGTATCGGAACTTGTGCGGCAGCTGGTTGTCCTGGACCGCCTGGGCCTCCTCCTGGTCCTCCTGGGCCTCCTGGGCCTCCTGGGCCTCCTGGGCCTCCTGCAGGAGAGCCCTTTCTCAGAGCTTGGCGCATGCTTTGCTGTAGCCTTTCTGCTACTGTGAGGTTCGCTTGTGCTGGTTGCGTAGCAGCCATCGTGGCCGCATGAGTTGCTGTTTGCGTAGTGGACATGGCTTGGACGATGCTGGGGTTCGGGCTGTCTTCTGATAAGGTTCTGTACTCTGGTACGGTGGGGCTGGTCTTCAGCCTTTCTTGGATCGGTGTGAGCCTGATCTGTTTGTCTATCTCTTGGCCTTCCTCCTCTTCTGATGAGGGTTCTTCGTTCGGTGGGTCCTCGACGTTGTACTCGTTTAGCCTTTTAAAGTGTCTTCCCAATTCGTATCGTTCTTGTTCGTCGTTCCAGTGGACCTGATACCACTCTCCCTTATAGTGGCAGACTTGTGGGGAGTTCTCTTTAACCTTCAGATCTTGGTCCAGTAGCACCAAGATAGGGTGTTCCGCGTCGTTGCACTTGTGGGTGGTGCCGATCTCTTGTACCTGCGAGTTTGGTCGTCCAGATGTAGCTTCTCTCCAATGGACGATAGTTCCTTCTCTGCTGGAACTGCTAGCCGTGATGTAAACAAGTTGAGTCTAATGTCACCGCCAAGGGTTTGACAGCAACAATAGACGATAGCTAAGTCTCTGCTGTGACTTAGAAGACAGATAGGGCAGTATGGGTTCCCGCTTGCAGTGCTGCAACACTGTAGCCACCCTTTCGTACAGAGAGAAGATGGGGAGTAAAGTCACTGTGATTGACAGGAGACTCAACTTGCCGGTACAAGGTAGCTACGAGTCTCTACTTATAGAGGGGAGGGATCCTGGGGTCCAAAGGGGATAACTGTACCCGATATAGTAGGGAGAAGGGAGACACAAACTGGGAACAAGGGGAACATCAGAAGGAGAACAAGGGCTGCGTCGAAAGGGGTTAACAAGGGGTCACAAGGACCCGAGAGAGCATCTGATCCTCGGAGAACAATGAGGATCGCTTAGGAGTGGGGTGCAGTCCAAAAATATAGTACAGTGCCTCAGGCGCACACACAAACAAACAGTTTAATCAGACTCCTGGCCGGTTCCACATCTTACAGGAGCGCAAGCAGTTGAATGCTTACCCCAGGCCAGTTACATCTAGTGCTAGTTGTTTAGCTCGTTTGAAGCCCACAAATGGGATCGACCTGGGAAGCCACATTAGTGTGATATTCGTCTGAGGGAAGACTTGGAGGATGTTATCTATCTGGGCTAGGTAGCCGATGGAGATTTGTTGTTCGTCATGTGGGCTTGGGTCCAGGGCCTTGTTTACTGCATGGTTGGATGGCAGGTGGATCACGGCATTGGTGTGTTCTTGTGTGTTCTGAGCTGTAAGGAGGTCTGTGAGTATGTCCAGGCCTGGGTGAAGTGCACGGAGCACAGTGTCTGTTTCTGTAACCGTGGTGCCCACTGGCAGGGCCTGCTCTAAGTGTCCGTACTCCCTGCCTTCGCAATAGAGCACTGCTGCTGCCGCGCCTAATTGTATTTTGTCAGCTCGGTCCCTGTTTGAGACTGTACCTTCGCAGAAGATGTTAACCATTGACCCGCTTTTACACAGGTTGACTATTGACTCTGTAGTCTGGTGGTAGTCCCATGACCGGCACAGGTTTGCACACCAAACTGTAATTTTGCCACTGCTCTTGTAGTTAGCTCTGTAATGAAAAACTGTGATTATAGAAAGTTTCTATGTAGTCTAAGGCTACTGCAGTGAATTTATCAGATTTTAATCGATTTTTTGAAAGTACTAAATAGAGGCCACAAAGTGGTGTATTGTGGATGGCCCAAAACCACGAGTTTGCACACCCGTGGGAACATCTCTCAGGCTCACTAGTCCTCCACTGTTTTTCGATACCAAATTCCTTGGCAATTGTATGTGCTCCCTTCTGTGAATGCTTGGGCTGGTCCTGTTCAAGGCGATATGCTTTGACTGCACTGGTCATATTTGCCTCATTGAGAGATTGTCACTTTTGGGCCTTGACATGCTCTGAAAGTGCTTTATTTGCCATTTTGAGCTTTGAGGGTAATTGAGCGAAATCATGCTGACAAAGCGATTGTGCGCACATCACATCAATCGCATACACAATCACATTGCAGCACCAATTAGCCTCTTGTGAATTCAATTTGGCTCAAAGCCTCTCATATCATTCACAGAAAATATTCCAATATGTCCTACCTATACAGCCAAATACACAATTTTGCCTGAGACTGCATGTTGTAGCTAAAATCTCAATTATAAAAGTACATGTTTGGATGGAATCTCATGCTCCAAGGACAGATGTCAGTGTAACATTTTCACCACTGATTCAAATGACCTAAAACTTCGTATAATTGCAGATATATACAATAGGTTTCCTAAAAAAAATATGACATGGATTGGATGTAAAATGAGTGACCTGTCCTATGGGTGTGCAAACTCGTGCCGGTACACTGTAACTGTAAATTAGGATAGTATAACTAGTTTTGTACCGAGAAATGGTGTAGGGCGCGCGTTTGCCCATTCCCAATCGGCAATACATCGTTTCCCCTTCGCGCGCTCCCGTTTTTCCTACACCTTTCCGGCAGCAGACTATGACGTTTACATTTTGCATCTGCTAGTACCTTTTTGCTATTCTCGCCCTGTCTGCATGTGAGGAGTGCTGGAATGCATGGTTTGCATGAGGAACCATAGAGGTGGCACAATATTCGTGCGCAATGTGGGATTTCGATACCAGAGGCGAGCGTCTGGAGGAGACACACCACCATAACAGCTACGGTGTTCACGCATACTAGTGTGTTTTTTCATAGGCCAGAAAGAGTTGATGGAAGAGCAACGAGGTCAGAATTTACCGGGGGCATTTGCCTAGCAAGGACCGTCGACGTAAAGGTGGAAGGTATTCTAACGTAGAATAAGAAAAATATGGTCAGTAAGGTAAGATACGAAGGTGGGACGAGGGAGGACCATCCGCGCCAAGGAATATGTAAGGCAAGTACCATCTCAACTGATATCCGGTTACTGTGATAGCCAACAATGATTAAAGAATTGATAAGATAGGAGTATGTGCTACAGGCGTCATAACCCAAGATCCAAACAGAATATGACATTAAACAGTCTTTACGCCTGAGCTTGACATTGTGATAGCAACAACATAGTCCGACGATACTCTCCTGCTGATGATTCTTGGTGTGGAGTCCGATTCATGTTGTTCGGGATGGTCGGGTCTGCACCGTGCTGGAGAAGGATACGGGCAACACCCACATGTCCGCCTCGCGACGCCAGGTGTAATGGTGTGGAGCCGCTCTTGTCCTGGGCTGTCGTGTCAGCACCGTGCTCGATGAGGACGCTGATGGCTTCTCCATGTCCTCCCCGTGACGCCAGATGTAATGGTGTGGAACCGCTCTTGTCATGGGCTGTCGTGTCAGCACCGTGCTCGGTGAGGACGTTGATGGCTTCTACATGTCCTCCCCGTGACGCCAGATGTAATGGTGTGGAACCGCTCTTGTCCTGGGCTGTCGTGTCAGCACCGTGCTCGATGAGAACGCTGATGGCTTCTACATGTCCTGCCCGTGACGCCCAATGCAAGGGGGTCAACCCGTTCAGATCCCGGGCTGTCGTGTCCGTGCCATGTTCAAGGAGGACGCGGGCAGCGTTTTCCCATCGCGAGCGCGAGGCCTGATGTAACGGAGTCGACCCGTTCTTGTCCTGGGCTGTCGCATCTACGCCATGCTCAAGGAGGGCACGGGTTACTTCACCGCTTCCTGCTCTCGCTGCCCGGTGCAACGGACTCTCCCCACACTTATCCTGGGCCATCGCATCTGCACCGTGCTCGAGGAGGAGCCGAACAAAACCGACACCTGCCCATCTCGACCCCCGGTGCAACGGAGTCAACCCACTCTTGTCCTTGACCATCATGTCTGCGCCATGCTCAAGGAGGACCCGGGCGCTGTCCAGACTTGTCCGTTGCATTGCTTCATGCAATGCGGTTGACCCCCTCTTGTTCTGAGCTCTCAGGTTGGCACCATGCTTGAGGAAGATGCGGATGACTTCAGCACTTCCAGCTCCGTCTACCAAATGCAATGGGGTAAAGCCAATCTTGTTTATGGCTGTCACGTCTGCGCCATGATCAAGGAGGAGCTGAGAAACTTCCGCACTTCCCCCTTCTGACGCCTTATGCAACGGTGTCGACCCACTCCCATCCTGGGCTGTCACGTCCGCACCATGGTCGATGAGAACTCGGGCGACATCTGCACTACCCCCTCGCGACGCCTCATGCAACGGTGTGGACCCACTCTCGTCCTGGGCTGTCACGTCTGCGCCATGTCCTAGGAGAATCTGGGCAACTTCCGCGCTTCCCCCTCGCCATGCTTCATGCAATGGTGTCAACCCATTCTTGCTCCGGGCTGTCACATCCGCATAATGCTCGAGGAGAACCTGGACGACCTTCACACTCCCCCCTCGCGATGCCCGATGCAACGGTGTCCACCCGCTCTTGTCTTGGGCTGTCACGCTTGCGCCGTACTTGATGAGGACAGAAACGACTTCCAGATGTCCCCTTTCCGAAGCTTCATGCAATGCAGTCGACATATAATAGAAGCCCGGAGCATGCACGTCCATCGAGTGTTGAGTGACCAGGAACGTTATGATCCCATCAAAGCCGCAAGCAGCGGCATAATGCAACGACGTTCCTTCAGGTGGCAATGGCGTTTCAGTGTCTCCATGTCCCCGCATGATGCGACGTATTGGATCATATAACCAGACCCAGACGGCAAGATGTGGCTTGCTCGGGTCAAATAGCTGTTTCATCCCATATTCTATGTCTCGCGACACATCCTCGATTCGGGCATGGTCAACCCAGTACTCGGCGGCATATTTCATGAGGGGAAAGTTCTTCAGGCTATCTTCGGTGATATCTTCACCCAGGTGTAGCAGAATTCCTAAAGACGCTTTTGCAACCAACGCATGGGCCAGTGGCGTAGAAACAAAGTAGCGCCGGGAAGTACTATCACTTGATTCGGCAAGCCGGGTAGACGTCAAGAATTCCTTCACCGAGAAGTGCGAAAATTGTATCACTGCCGAATCTTCCACATCGACAGCCGCGAGCAAACTGGAGCATGTTGAGAGCACTGCCTCGACAGGGTCTTCCAGGCACCAATCTTCATAGAATTTCGGAATTGGTCCTGGATTGAAATCAAATGCGAGAAACTGTGCGAGTTCCTCGACAAGAAGTGGCCGGGAAGCGACTGTGACGCATTGGAATAATCGGTGAGCAAGTTCCCAGTCTGCCTTGTTGATTTCTTGCAACGTTCGCGCATATGTCTCATCGAGTGTATCCGGTAGTTCAGCAAGTGCATGCCGAATACGTCCTGGGTGGCAGCCACAGATGTAGACCACTTGACAATAGACCCATCGGAACCTACATCACGGGTATCAGCGAAAATCTCCAAGCATTTAGAGATTGATTCCTTACATCCCGTCAGCCTTTTTTGTGAGGACGTCAATCACTAGTTGCTTATCAACCGCTTTCCACCTTCGATTCTTTGGATGCGTGTTGATGACAGACTTGATATAGCTGTCGATGTCTTCCATTTGTCCTCTCTCCCCGTGTAGGGAAACGGAATGTGAAGTCAAGGGATCGAGGACAATCTTGATGTCGGTCTCTGGTCGACTAGTCACGCATATGCGCAGATTCGGAATTTGCGAGTTGGTAAACTCCTCCACAAGCAATAGAACTTCCTCGCGGGGAGATGGGAGAGTAGATGTATTTGGACATTCGTCCAAGGCATCGATAATCAGATAGACGGGGGCTTGTCTAGGGTATTTCAATATGCTCTTCAAGCATCGGACGAGTGCATCGTCGCTGGGGTTTTGAGCACCACGACGGTGCGTCACGTAGAAATCATAAAGGATATCGCTGTGGGTGTCGGACTGATCGCAGAGTTGAACTAGCACAGATGAGACCAGCCCACGAAGGTCCTTCTTTTGATCCTCTCTAAAGTCACAGTAGAAAAATGCCAGTGACGCGAGCCCGGATCTTCGCACAGCATCAACATCCTCGACAATCGCGGAACTGGGAAACAACGGGATAAGTCCCTAAGGCAGACTGAAATAGAAATAAGATGAACATACCAAAGAATACTCTTCCCGGCCCCCGCTACGAGAAGGGAGAGCATCAAGGTCGGCAAAAAGTGTGAGGGCGATGTGACAAACAACGTACGTTTGCCATGAATCCATAAAAGGGAACCCGGTCCGGACAATTTCCATTCCGAGAACGTGTCTCCATGGACAAACCACTCCGCGGTCCCATCGTGGCTCGATTTTCGGGCGATATTGTGATTTTTCCATGGGTCAGGGGGAGACAGCCAGCTTTGAATGTCTTGCTGTAACTTGTCACCTGTAGCACGATCTCAGTTCTCCCATTCACCAATTGGGACGTTACAAGATAACTCACGTTTAGACCTATTTATGTCGCTCGCCATTTTCTGCATCAGTTCTAATGTAATGTCAAACATAGAACTAGCCCATTTTCACAATAAACACGTACCAAGAGCATCCCTGACACTGTCGGCCGATGCTTTGCCATCTAGGTCTAGAGGAATGAATGTTCAGCAGCATATGAGAAACGGTCGGAATGGGTTTCGCACCGTCCATGACGACCCTCATATTGTGCATCAGACCATAGACGACCTCCAACGTCTGCGCTGCTGTTGTTCGAGCCTCGTCCTGTGTCAGTCGATCCAGCCTCTGCAGCACCATCTCGACATCCTTCTCCCCAAAAAACTTCTTCATAAATTTCTCTTCATTCCAATGAGTTAGGTAACGCATCGATGAGGATAGACTCACTCGCTCGTCCCTGCTGGACCTGTTTCGTTGCCAATGCGAGCGTGGAGAGCAACTCCACCATTATGTTCACGACTATCTCGGTCAGGGCCACCGTAGGAGGGATCTTTGTGTAGATGTCAAGTCGCCTCAGAAAGTGTTCGATTGACTCTAGCAAGTCGACGAGTGCATCATAGCTGTCAATGACGCCTTTGATTGCCTGAGGCACTTTGATGTCACAGGAATACGCATAGAAAATCTCGAAAACAAGCACATACAGATAACAGGATAGCGAGGCCAGCATGTATTACTTTCGCAGGAGGGAATGACTGAGAAATGATTGTCAGAGAAAACGTAAATAGGCCATCCGCAAGTCCAACATACCAGGCCGACAGCGCCACCGAGGCCAGCGGTAGCGGAAAGCTTACACAGGACTGACGTCACATTCTTGAGGGATTTCAAGATTCCATCTCTTCCTCTGAATTCATTAAAGGAATTTGCTTGCTGTTGAAGAAGGGCGACAATAGATTCGACTGAGTTGCAAGTTTGGAGTTGCTGGGCGAGAGGGTGTCCAGGCAGAGATATGCCGGTCTGGTGTTAGTAGTCTTGCAAGGCAGTCTCAAAAAGATCTTGAAAACGAGATGGTCCTGACTGGTCACCCATATCAAAAGTGGTGGAGAAGCGTGCTTGGAAAGGGGAGATGAAGATGAAGAATCGATTGTTATTTGTGAGCTGGCCAATCGATAATAGGCCCTAACCCTACTGGCGGCACGGGCCTTATTTATCCCTATTATCCCACGTCTGGAAAAGTTGTCTAGAGTGGTCACGCAGAGACGATCCCACCCAGATGAGGTTTTCTTTTGCTAACTCTTGGATTGCAGGGGGGCAAGGCGCGGAAGCTGGCAAAGAAGGC
>QLOT01000021.1:0-14758 GCA_003313875.1 Russula aff. compacta
TGAGATTGACTGGCATCACGTTGTACTGAACGATCTGTTAGTACTAGCCAAGCGTCAAGCTTTTGGGGTGCAGCCTACCGAAATAAGTACTGCAGCACTGCAGACACTGTTAAATGATAATTTGTTCAGGAACTCAAGTTACTGAGGAGCCGCCATTATGGTTTACCTTGTGATCATGCCAGTATTGACGGAGTAGATGATGAGACGATTGATTAACGTGTCAGACCTATTAAAGTTGAGCTTCGAGTAGACACATGGAGGGTTCACACGCGTACTTTTGATACCCTGTCCTCATCTTATGAAGAAAGTAGGAGAGGGATGCGGCGGTGAAGATATCCGTAGCGACGCCGAGGGATAAGGCAACAGTACCGAGTGACTAAGAATTCCAATTAACACAAGTAGAATCAAACAAATGGATTAAAATACCTTTATCTTGATTGCCTGGCCTACATGAAGGTGGAAGCTAGTAGAAAGAAAGGTTAACCATCGAGGCGGAAGTATCCGGAGAAGGAAACCCACGATCTGATCGTGAACACTATAGAACTAATTAGCCTAAATTCGTGATACCACAACGCATGGTCGTACCAACAGCGGTCGCTTCAGGAGGTTGAAAGGTTTGTGCGTCAAGACGAGAGGTTTGTGCCGAGGAAGCCGAACACATACCAAATTGGGCAACAGCCATTCCAATCTACCCGTGTGACGTGAGCAAGAGACTCTGAAGAAGAATGGAGAAGAAAACGCACGATGAACCCCGTTACCAAATAGTTTCCCTTGGAGACTAGAAGATTATTTTGTTTGAGAAAATTCTTCCCGTACGGGTTACGCGCAACACCCACATTTCCAGACACGCATGCCGAAACATCTAAAAGGCAAACGTCAGGGCCGATCAAAGGGGTGGGAAGAGTGAAGAGTGTCTACATTTTTACGATAAGGCCAACGAGAGCCTATGAAAAAAGGGGGGGAGCGTCAAAACGGATGCGCAATGTGGCACAAACTTGCAGACATACGCCTAATACAGTTTGAACCTTTAGTTTCAGGGGTGTGTCAGGGCATTTTATCAGAATGGAACCACGCCAAGGTGCTCACGCTGAGGGTCCTAAGAATACGAGTCAGTGTGAGCGCGTACGTGACACACAATGGGCGCTGATCGGGGGAAACTCACCACACTGGGGGCTTAACAAGCACGAGAAGACTTCCGAAGTTTCTACGCAAGGAAAGCTTCGCGTTAGATGCATCACGAGGAAATAGCCGGAGAAGCTTACTTGACGATGAGAAACCAAGCAACATGGCCGACGAACGCTTGGTGGACGGCCTCGAGCACCCTAATCCCCATCCCCATTGAGTAAACTACTGCGGGGCGGGGCGGCGGTGAAAGCGGGCCGGAAGTACGTACCATAGTGAAAGGACCTGTGCACCGAGTGACCGAGTATCAGCCAACGCCCCACCAGGCAGTACTGATTGGTATCCACGCACCAGAAGCTTGTACGATCTGCTATCATTTGGGTATCGATGGTAGTAGGACCAAGCCTGGATGCAAAGCATGCCGAACATCCTGTGGCGGATGCGAGGTGAGAGTGGCACGCGCAGTCACGCGACATTAGGACCCACATAGAAGACAAGCCCCATCCTATGACTACAGCCCCGATCGTGTTGCTCATTGTAGGGATAACGGTCCTTGGATCCATGGTAGAAATCTAACGGAGGGTCGAAGTACAGGAGATGTGAGACGAGGGGACACCGGACGAGGTTCCGGGTAAAGACCTGGAGTAAGAGAGAGGAAGAAAGGGAACGCCGTTAGAGACCAAGAACACAGAAAGAAAAGCGAACATACGCAGGCCTATATGTCCCATTGGTTCCGGAGTGTCGAAAAGGAACAGCCCGGTGCACATGGAGAGGACGGAGGGCGCCTGTCCCTTTTGATCGTAGATCAAGACGACTGCCCCTTTGCTGTCAAATCTTGAATTTTTCGAGAATAAAATATTAATCGGATCTCGTCCTGTAATCGGACAGCAAACACTTGCAACCTGCGCTATTCAAATTCAAATCCGCATAGCATTACTTCATAAGGTAACGGCATTCCTACAACGTGGTGAAAAATACCCACCTAGTCCCCCACATCTCCAACTGTATTCACACCCTCATCTATCGCACAGTGAAACAACGAATGTACCGGAGAGACAGGACCCCCACTGGAAGTATCCATGACAGCAAAAGGCGCCAATGGGTCTGCCGCTGGCCGGCGCACAAGGCTGGCCAGAGCTAGGGCGACGGGTGTGAGGGCGAGACCGCCATCACGTGTCAGGTACGAGCCAGCGACGCCACGGGAAACGTGGGCCGGCGTAAGAATCGCACGACCCCGCATGCTAACCTGTGCATGCTCGGTGGCGAAGGCAGTGACCGCCGCATTCACTACACGTCGCGCGAATTCCCGTACCGCAAGCGCGAGCACAGCCGACGAAGCTAATGGCTCCGGTAGTTGCTCGGCAGTTGGGGCGAGATTAGACCGGTTAAAAACGTCGGACCCGTCTACCATCGCGGTAATGGCAGTGCTATTGGGGGCCAAGACCGTACCAGGAACGGGAGCATTCTGCAACTCTGAGAAACAACTCAACCTGAGTGGAGCTATGATACAACGGATGGCAAATATTAGAGCTGGATCGGTTGCTGTCAGGACTTCTCGAATGGACCAGTGGAAAGATTCGTTCTTGGCTGGGGTAGACTGGACGGGACCATTCGGGTAAGGCTGAGATTGTGCGCTGACAATGGGGCCTACATCACAGAGTGGGAAACGTGACTTAGAAGGGCGACAACAGAAGCCGCCACTGCTGGGCCCTTCCCACGAGCTGGTCTGCGCCGAGGAATAACGCGCGGATTCGAGGCCACAGGCGGCGCAGAACGTATCGACCGCTGATGGGGTGATTCGTTCGAATGATTTCTTCCCAGAGGGCGCATTTCCTGTTGTAGATTGAACTTGACGCCGAGATAATTCTGTATCTGCAAGCCAAGAAAAAACATCCCCGGTGCTAAGATAAGGATATTCGTCTCCCGGCTCCTTTTCCTCCCGGAGTTTCTCATAGGCATTACGAAGGGCACGTGCCCGCGCCCACTATGACTAGGTTCAGAGGCTGTGAATGCTGATTCTTGACACTTACCTCCATGGCCTTTCGCCGACCAGGAACAAGCGCACGGAAGTGCGCCGGGGAGGACACTAGCTTATACGGGAGAGGGATTGAAACTTTACTCTTCATGTCTGCCAAGAAAAATTCTAGTGGTGGCACTGACAAAATTTATTTTCCAAACCTCGTAATGTCAACGGAAACTTCGGAACAAGTGACCGAAGGAGAACAACATATCCTGCGAAAAAAGAAAACAAAAAAGAAAAGACTAGATAAGCGACGATAAATTAAAACACGACAGGTGACATGAGGACACACCAGGAAGCGCTGGCGCCGGTTCAACTCGGGAGCGTGGGGACTCGTCATACCAATTCCAAGTATCCAAGCTTTGCGTGAGCTTAGCAGCCACAGGCCGAAACAGGGTATGGCGGTCCAATTCAACGTCTAGAACCTGTTCATCGCCGCACACTGGGGTTCCAGCATGGAGCATGTCGAGCTATGAAGAGACGAAGAGAAGGATAACATCAATACACAATATTACGTAAACAAACACAACAGATGTTCGGACCTCCACCCAATGATCAACCTCCAGTGGAGGATTTAGTGATCCGCTTGTCCACTCAAGCCGAAGCCGCGCAAGGAACGGGTGAGCGGCAGTTCCCCTCGCGAAAAATGGAGGCCCTGACATCTCTAAAGGTCCATCCGAGGCAAGACCTGGAGACAATGAAGTGACAGTTGCCCGCACCAGGATAGCACCCAGCGGCAGACTCTATAGGCTCAGTTCAGAGCGTCGTACAAGCTCACGTGTGACAGCAGCGTACGTATGAAGGCGCCTCAATGCACAACAACCATTGATGAGTGTGATTAGGTGATATGGCTGAGCGTCGATCTATGAAATGGAGGTTAGCCGGGATAATTTGTTGCCACTGCAAAACCCACCAACAGGCATCCATAGGCTATGGTCCGAAATGGTGACACGGGCAACGATATGGAAGCGCGTTCCTTGTGTCACTGGAGTTACGTCGGTGTATTGGGGCATTGGAACTTCTGTGGGGATTGCAACGTCTAAAGAGGGTCGGGCGCAGCTTCGATGAACAAATGGTTTATGCCATCGCGATCTAGCTTCCACAGGCACTCCTCCGTCAATATCCACGGGGGTATTCTCGTCATGAACCACTATACCACGACGTTTTGGTGCGCGGCCGAGGAACGGCGCAAGGGCGGGGGAATCGGCGTGGTAGCCAAGGGTCCTGGATAGGTGCGTACTGGAAAGAGTAGATGTAGCCGAAGCCGGTGGAGTTTCTCGTTCTGAGATATGATTATCCCCTTGGCTGACGCTTGCTTGTGTCGCTGAGGTGTCATTTGCCGGTGCGATCTCTAATGCACTACCAGTGCCGCCAACTGCAATCTCAAACAGCCTTCGCAAGCTCGGCAATCCGCCTTGTCTGAGTTCGGTCCCGTTCTCAAGGACCCATGCCTCTTCATCTGCTGGTACTTGAACTGCGCAGCCACGAATGCACTCATCATGGCTGCCGAACTCACGCCCATGTTGTATTCGGCAATGGTTCAAGAGACTTTGAACTCGCGGGAAGTCCCCGCGGGAACAATCAGGGCATAAAAGTCGCGCGATGGCATCGGTGGAGGGATCGCGAAAGTAAAGAAATTTAGGTGAAGTGCGGATGGTAGATGGCGATCGCCTGAGGCGGGTATGACGAGTGTAAGGCCGAGCATAAGGGTTCGTGGAGGAGGTCACTGGCAACGGAGGGGGGGCATCGAGAGCGGGCCGGGTAAAAAAATGAGCTTGCCGGGACAGGATAGGGAGCAATGGCGTTTCTGCGACATTGAGAGCATCCCCAGCAGCGAGTTGAAATGGGTTGGCACGAGCAATATCAACCTTGCCCCCAGGTCCTGAAGCGCGACAAAGGTGAAGAACATGGTTTCCTCACCTCTAGATGACGGACGCACCCTGCTTCTCGGCCACAGTCCCCAAAGATGATTGCAAACAGGTTGCCCAAGCGATACGTGACTCGACTGTTTCTTGTAATCTTTCTCTCATGCGGATCTCCACATCAAGTTCCTCAAGAACCAACTGTCGTGTGATAGCATATCCTGAGAACTGTGCAGTGGTGTCTCCTTGCTTCATCAGACGGTTGGGGTATCTTTCGGAAGGACGTTCCTTTTTCTTCACTGATATAGTCCAGGAGTTGAACTGTGTCGGAGAGTAATGTGAGAGTTCAGGCCAAACGTTAATGCGACGCTTGGTTTTGGTGTTGCTAGCTCGATCTTAAAAACTTCCAACTGAGATACTCATGGGACCGGTAGAGTCACGAAAAATGGTGGTCAGAAAGAAGATCAGGTTGTGACTGAGCAACGAACGAAGAGAGAAGAGGAGATGTACGGTATCCTTTTACGCGCTGGCACGGGATAAAAAAAACTTCGGGCCCGGAGCGCCATGACCATGACAACGCCCAACGCCAACATAAAAAAAAACCCGTCGGATACATTACAGTACAGTACGCCCCGCCCAACGTCAACAGCAAAATGGTGAGCAACCCTCCCATCAACTCTTTTTCTAGTTCTTGCATCGCCGATGATTCCAAAATATCTGATTTTAATGAGTATGACCTGTGTTGAGACCACAGGAAGGACATGACATCTCTCTTGCTGAGGCCTTCCTCATCCTATCAGATGCATTTATCATGAGGGCCATGTACTGACCATATTTTTCCAGATTGCCTCGACTTCATCACAATGTGGCGACCCTCGCTTCATCCCACGGTGGGGAGGGTCTGAGTCCCTGGATGTGCGGTGGTCCCTTCAACTGACCCACTCCACCGCTCTCTTTAGATAGCCTTTTGTAGTTACACAGGTAATGTTATGTTCGACGCTCTTTCCCATGTTGAGAGGTAGATGCCTTCGTCGCGGTCATCTGTCGCATCTAGCGTGAGGCCCTACACTCAAGCCTGGGATCACTGCTAATTACAGCAATCGTAGAGCGCCCTGAACTCATTGAGGGATGTAAGAAGTCGTTCGTGTGTAGTAACTGGATTGGCTTCAGGTGGGGTTGTTTTTTTGCAACAAGTCAACCCAAGACGTGGATACCTGATCACGTCGAGAATTTCCGAGGCGATTTTACGCTGTTCTATTGAAGGGAGAGGTGCAAAGTGTATTGTGATGCCTTGGGGGAATGCCTGTCCCTAGTGCTCTAATTTACTAGCCATGCTTGAGTCGGTCAGACCAGGGAAGGAACAACTATGACCGTGAAAGTAAAGGATAAGTATATTACTATAAAGTTCAGAGTGGTCTCAGGCCCACTGGTACAGTACAGTAAGGTTGTAAGCGCCTTACTATTTCCGGTATTTTCAACCTGGAACGTGGTCACTTCCTAAATGTTGGTCATTGAGCAACCACATGACGATCCAAAGCGTCACATCCGAGACGCATCAGCGTTCTCATGCTCCAGCATGGCCACTCAGTCGTGTTCTCTCCGCGACAAGGCGCTTACGGCTCATGAACATGACCCATTTATGATACAGCGAAGAGGGCCATGCCTTCCGATTTTGATTTGGACATTTCTCATTTTCGTGTCTATTGTATCTAGCTATCTCCTCATCTTTCCTTCTCTCTCGGATGCTATATCCCAAATCCCTTCGGGGGCGACGAGTGATGAGATGGTCATTCCCAGACCCACCTCCCCCGCTTTCTCCTCCAATGGTCGCACCGACCAAGTACAGTGGGACAGCTACACACTCATTCTGCGTGGACAGCGCGTTCTGATATAGTAAGTTCGCGATTAAACTCCGTAGCTAGTGCCTTACGCCTTTGGCAGCTCTGGCGAATTTCATACATTCCGCTTGCCCGTACCTTCCCTTTGGCTAGATATCCTCCAGAAAGCCAAGGCGGCAGGGCTCAATGCAGTTTCAGTATACACTCACTGGGGTCTGTTAAATCCTGCGCCTGGAGTCATCGACTTTGGCTCTTTTCGTGCCCTACAGCCTCTTTTCGATGCAGCTCTCGCAACTGGAGTATGGGTGGTTCTTCGTCCCGGCCCGTACATAAATGCGGAAACAACTGCGGGTGGGATAGCTCATTGGGTCACCAGCCAGACTGCGGGTACCCTACGGACAAATGCAACTGATTTCCATGTAACATGGCAGGGTTATATCCAGGCCATCATCACACAGACGGTACCCAATCAGATCACAGAGGGTGGGCCTGTTATTGGTAAGTTACGCCCATCAATCTGGAGCTGTCGTGTGAATGCCCATCACTTGTACAGCGATCCAAGTCGGTGTGTTCCGACTTTCCTACCCGGGAATTCTACATGCAGATCCTCGTTTGATTAGATAATGAATACTTTCAGAGTGGGTTTGGGAACGCACAATACTTCGCTGAGCTCGAGGCTACCTATTATAATTCTTCCATCGTTGTTCCGCTCACATACAACGATCCCAGCGAAGACAAGAACTTTGTTAATGGGACGGTGCGGTCCACCAGCTTCTTCCTTATGCGGTTGTATTTCTTACGCTGCACATTCTCACAGGGTGCCGTGGATATATATGGGTAGGTTTATTTTATTTCGTCGCACCCCAAAACTGATGGGCGAAGGCTGGACTCGTACCCACAAGGATTTGATTGCTCTCACCCAGAATTATGGAAACCAGTCGTGACACATTACTACGAGTACCACGAAGGTTTGATGTTTCTGCTAGACTAAGATAACGGCGTCCGACCCTTGATCCCGTAGACACCAACCCGAGCCAGCCATTCTACGTTCCCGAGGTGTGACATGTCGATGTGCAGTTCTCTTTACCACGCCGACATAGATCAGTTTCAAGGTGGCTCTTATGATGCATGGGGACCGACGGCCCCCGGCTATGCTTCTTGTAGGGAGATGACAGGCCCAAATTTCCAATCCGTTTTTTATCGCCAGTTATGGGCTTCAAATGCAAAGCTAATGAACTTTTACATGTTCTACGGGTAGGTGCTTGTCTTTATCAGTAGCTACTCTTTTTGATCTCACCCGCGCCGTGAGGAAAGAGGCACTTCTTGGGGTGGCCTCCCTTTTCCGGGGGTCTACAGTAACGTCAATTTGCAATTTGTCCAGGCACTTGCTGATGCCCTAGCGTAGCATCATATGATTATGGCGCAGCGCTTGAAGAATCGCGCGAGATTACCAGTAAATTCACAGAGCTTAAATCTCAAGGTCTATTTTTAAGGAGTTCGCCCGAGTTTCTCAAGACCAACCAAATTGGAAATAGCACGTCGGGCTCGTGTGAGGTTTCGAATCTTGCCGCCTTCGTAACCCTATTGAAGAATCCGGACACTGGTACCGGCTTCTGGATCGCGCGTCAGGCAAACTCGTCGTCTACGTATGCGTTCTACGTTCTACCACCCACTACGCGCAAGTTGACACAGTGTTTGTCAGCGCGTTGACGGCCTTCAATTTGACCGTGACAACGAGCGCAGGGACTATCTCCATTCCCCAGGCCGTTCCCAATATCACGCTCAATGGCCGACAGTCCAAGGTAATAGTGACAGACTACCATTACGGTTCTTCTGGTTTCATTCTCTGGTCCACTGCACCGATCTTCTTTGGCGGCCACATCGGTACCCGCGATGTGCTTTATGTCACCGCCGACTCCGGTGAGCCTAGTGAGCTTGCGCTGTCCAATTCAGCCAGGGTCGACCTCAGTTTCCCGGAAGGTGTCCCAAGAGGGGGCCCTTTCGCAGCCATCGACACAAACACTTCACTAGTGTTAGTCTCTACATCGCTGACAGCGGACACATTTTTTGCTCCCGTACTCAGTGGGACTGGCCCACACGCAAACTTTTGGCAAATAGGCACCAACTCTACTGTGCTAGTGGGTGGCCCGCATCTCGTCAGGAATGCCTCTCTCGGAGCAGATGGGACACTTGCGTTGCATGGTGACTTGAATGCGAGTGTCACGCTCCAAGTTATTGGCCCGCCTCACATGTCAGCGGTGACGTGGAATGGCAAACCAGTCGCGAAGAATGCCACCGCGACGGATGCTCTCTCTCGCCTTCCAGGCACGTTTGTGGGGCATCTGACGTTCTCAAGTCCTGGAATCACAGTGCCAACCCTGGCGAGGTGGAAGTTCAGCGACAGCTTGCCGGAGATTCAAGCAACCTTCGACGACTCCAACTGGGTGATTGCCAACCATACGACCACCAATATCCCGTTTAAGCCCTACTACGGAGATGGACGAGTCTTGTATGGATGTGATTATGGGTTGTATGTTGAATCCGACCTAAGTCCGAGCATGAGACACTGATAGGTTATCTCAGCTGCGAGAATATTGTGCTTTGGCGGGGGCACTTCAATGCAACGGGTCAAGAAGCCTCGGTCAATCTGTCTATCAATGGTGGCGAGGGTACTGTAACTTCCGTGTCCTGCCATCCCCCAGCGCCTGCTTGACATTCAACAGCATTTGCTGCCAGCGTCTGGTTAAACTCGCACTTTTTAGGTACTTCATATGGCAAGTATGTATGGTTCATCGTTCGGCCATGGGATGACTTCCTGACGCCAATCTTGTAGCTCGACGAATAATCAACATATTCTCGAAGAGACCGACGATGGATTCACCTTCCCAACGGGCTCTTTGATACCTGGAGGCGACAATGTTATCACAATCGTCCAGGTAAGGGCGCGCGCCTTGCAATATCTTGTGCTTGAGCCATGATACCCTCCAGGACAACATGGGCCTAAACCAGACGGACGGCAGTAAGTCCGTTTCTCTCTTTGAGACTCCTCACTGAGTCTGCAAAAAGGTATGACCGACGCTTCCAAATCTCCGCGCGGGGTACGTGGCTTTAAACTCAACAACGGTACGTTCGGTACCTGGAAGGTTCAAGGTAAAATTGGCGGATACATAGGGTGGGCATCCTATCATTGTCACCCACCCTCGATCACCCATCCCCCACTGTTTTCGAAAATGTAGCTTTCCTGACACCACGCGCGGCGTGCTGAACGAAGGTGGACTCTTTGGCGAGCGCGCGGGATGGCATCTCCCCGGTTTCGACACGAGTAGCTGGGTGGAACGGGACCTCTCGGCCGGCTTGCCCCCCAACCGCGCCGCGGGCGTCGGGTTCTTCGTCACCACTTTCCCGCTGAATATCCCTGCGGGCTTCGACGTGATGCTGTCGTTCACGTTCGACGAGAGCTTCCAGCCATACCGTGCGCTCTTATTCGTCAATGGATGGATGATGGGCAAGCGTGTGGCGAACCTCGGGTACGTTCTCACGAGCCTGGGTATGAGGAGCGAAACGCCGCTGATCATAATCATATTCGTACATATATAGACCCCAATTCAAGTTTCCTGTACACCAGGGTATCTTGGACTACAACGGAACCAAGTGCGCCATTCATTCATATTATCGTTTATATCCCCGAGTTCACACTGGATATAGTACCGTCGCAGTCGCCCTGTGGGCGATGGAAGCTGTACCGATCTCACCAACACTCAAGCTGACCATCGACACTGTGCTGGAAGGAGGCGTCGGACCTGTCATCCCCAACAACCCGGCTTGGAGCCCAGAAGGAAGAGAAATTTGAGGACGACGTTACCCAGAAAGAACCCTCATGATGTAGTATTATCGGACCATCCACAGCGGCGCGTAGAGAGGGTAATGAATGAAAAACGGCACACAATCTCGTCCTATCATTTCATTTCTTAGTGTTCTGTCTAGCTACGCTCCGCTCACTGCGCACTCGGCTCTTTTTCTGGCGAGCGCCAGCACTTGCGCCCTTGTGCTCCGCCGTGCTTTTCCGTACGCGCACTCGGTCCTTCCCTTGCTCTGGTATCTGCAGAGTATGGCGCGCCTTTTTCTTTGACAGCCGCCGAGCGACGCGGTCCGGATCGGCTGCCTTCGCGGCCTTGCGTTCAGCCTTGGACAGGTGGGCCAGCTGCACACCCAGATCCGGGTTGCCCTTGAGTACGGTTGCGGGTGTGAGCTTTGCGGATGGCGGGCGGGCGTTTCGTGGAGGAGCTACTGTAGAGGAGCGTGGATCACGGTCGCGGGAGGCGTTGAGTGAGCTAGGTAGGGTTTTACATCGCTCGACGCGCAGCTTGCGTTTTGCGAATTTGAGCTTTCCCGGTTCGAGAGCGAGTATCTCGTCGACACATTCACGGTCCTGTCTCCGGGTTCGGGAGTAATTTAGTTGGTACACGTATAGTGAGAGAGACAAGATGGCGCACCGCGAATTGGATATATGCAAAGCCTTTGCCCAGCTGCGTGTCCTTATCGCGGACGATTCGCACACGCGTCACCCACGTCTTTGGTTTAGCCTCATAAGCACTCGGACCACCCGTACCTTCCTCATCGTCCGAGCCAGAGTCGCCAGCGACAGCACTGCGAGGGCCGCGCTCGGCACTGACGACGCCTTCGAAAAATACTCGCAAGTCTTCCTCACGGCTCGCGAAATCCAGACTCCCAACGAAGACGGTGCACTTCGGGTCGCTGATGCCACTGGCACCTCCTACGATGTCCGCCCGAAGGGTGCATCCCATATACAGCGTATTGTCGACCGCGGCGACCGCGCGTTTTGCGGCCTCGTCGGGAGCGAGGTCTCCACCGTACGCAAAGACGACGTAGACCGTGACGGCGTCCGCCTCGGCGTGAAAGTCGTGCTTTATGAACGCGATCCTCTTTTTGTCGGCAGCGCTGAGCCGCGGCTGTGGCGCCGAAGCCTCGTCGCCCTTGGCCGTGCGCCATTCCGCCGTGCGTTCGAGGCTGTGTGCGCGCGCGGCAGGTGCGGCGGATGTCGGCCTCTCGAACGCGACGGAACGGAAGCGCAGGGACTCTATCTTGGCTTCCGGCACGCGCGAAAGTATATGCCGCTTGAGATCCTTCTGTGCAGACTGACAAGCCTGTGAGACGGGTGAGATCAAGGGAAGAGGGAGCTCGGGCATACCTTGCTCTTTGTGACCTCCATAGGGACATTACCGAGAAATATTGTGCGTGCGTCACGCTGCTCCTTTGTCTCGTCATGAGGAACATGATGTACGTGTCTCGGCCGTGCCTTGCTGCGTCGGTCCTTCTTCGTCGCTGTCTCATGAACAAGTTGAGAGGGGTCCCCTTCGCCGTCAGAGGTGCGATTGGGCTGCTCTTTGCTTCTTGAGGAGCCCGGCGCAGGATGCATTCCCTTGCTGACCTTGCGCTCATAGGCCTCTTCTAGTCCTGCATCCTCCCCCTCCCCCTCCTCCTCGTCATCATCGCTCTCCTCTGGAATTTTTTCCGTCTTAGCCTTCTTCGGGCCCTCATTGCTGTTCCTTTGTCTAGCTTTTTTGGAATGCAACGCTACTGGGTTGGTCGTTGATGGTGGAGAGATGAAAAGCCGTTCCTTGGTGATTACAGATTTCTTGCGTTTGAGTGGAATAGTAGTAGCATCTTCTCTCCTTCGCTTGAACCCAGTGCTAGTTGGAGGAGCAGTATCGGCACTCGCGGGAAGAGTTGATGTCTAGATGATACAAGACATCATTGAACACCTGAGAGAGTTTGGATGTTCAGGAAACGTACCGAGGAGCGCAAAAGAGTATCTAGGCCCTCATCGATGTCTTTAACCCCCTTTCCGAGCAGGAAAGAAGACAGGCTCATTATGCGCAAAGCTCGGTTTGGCCTCACGCCTAATCAGCGGGTAATCGGACCGTGGCTCGGTGTATGCCCGCTCGTTGAGCTATTGTGTTTGGCTTGCCAAGCAACTCATGGGCATTTGGCACAGTGGTAGCGCGCACGCTTTGCATGCGTGAGGTCAAGGGTTCAAACCCCTTAATGTCCAAAATCTTTTTCCCCCCCGAATACCTTTGCCGAATTGACGTGACTGAGCACTGAGCATGTGAATTCAACTTGACCCTAACCTACACTGATCACTGATAACGCGATTGTCGTGCTTTGGCGCAACCCTGCCTTGCATGACGTTGTTGAGTCCAGGTCCAGATGAGCACGCACAATTGTCCCTTCCTTGAGGCAAAGCAAAAACTGCCTGGATCGAAAATTTTCAGAAGGCTGAGGAGTGGCTCTCGGAAATGACAGCCCATAAAATTTACAGGGCTTTTCTTGCGCCGAAACTGTTGATTGACAGTCTACTTATGCAGGTCTATAGATAAGCGAAACTTGAAACGTGCGTTGTTGGGCAGTTGTATTTAGGACGTCGCGTAATTTGCTGCTCCCCATCAGACTTTCGTTAACCACGAGATGTCCTTCCGAGGGCCACGAGGACAATGCAGAACGCGGCAAGCGGGCACAGGATGCCACGCCTGCACCGCGCGATTAACCCGAAGAGGGCTCAAGTAAGCTTGAACCGGGTTATCCCATGATGTCTCTGCCCGGAAAAAAAAACAAAAGTTTCGTAAGATGGGCCATGAATCACGCGAAAACCGCAAGACACACCTGCAAATTGCGCTATTGCGCTACTTTACTTTGCATCTGAGATCCATCTCCTCGATATACTCTACTTTGATTCCGATCAGTGATGCAGCAGCCGCACCACCACGACTGCCGAGTAGCAGCATGATGATCTGCTCGGGGTTCCCGTGCCGCATGCACAGATCTTGGAAGAAGACCTCCTCGGAACAGAATAAGGATCGTCCCCTATGGCTATCTTCTACCTCATGTCCCTCAGGTGAACAGAGCTCCCCAGCTTGAAGGTGTTCTGCTGTAAACAGTCTTCAGACCACCAGGTGCCGTGTGTGGAGCACGGGTTTCTCGGGAAGCCCGCAGCAGTAAAAGTGCGTATTGGTAACTTCAACTGTCTGCCTGTACGCTACGTGGCGGACACGTAGGATCATGACGGTAACGGAGCAATTTGGATGGCGTGCTACAGGTTAAACTGCTCCTGTGCGCGGTTACTCGCGACATTTCTACTGCCCTCGTTGATCCTCGGGGTGTTCCATGTTGTGAAGGATCATGATGCCCCGCGGAGAGCTGGTTTTATGATCTCAGCTCCACTGAAAGTTCCGTAGAGCCAATTGTTTGTGCAAACGTGCGCAATCGTCGAAGAGAGATCAGCAGCAACTCCCCTGTTCGACACTATCACGTCATGAGCGGCCACAGCTCACTCACCATCAAATCCGCTTGGGTTTATGATAGCTGATGCAGTCTTCTTTATCCCCCCGAAACCAGCTATTGAGATCTACCTTGGCCTTGCAGGGTCCGGGCTCAGGGTCCGATGGGCTACATGGACGGGTGCGGGCATGTTCTACGGTTGTGTGGGGAGATGTTATCTTGAAGTCAGGGCTACCAGCGCTCGATATCAATCCTGATATAAAATGGCGAGTAGCATATTTTGAGGTACTTCATTATTTGAAAAAAATTTATTTGCAGCCTAAGCCTACGCAAATTAAGATACTAGCATCATCACTTTCCCCATTCTTGTGCCTGGCGCTAGGTTGAATTACTAGCGCCATCTGGTGAGGAGCAGACGCCAAGCAACGCAGTCTCTCATGCTAGTTGTCTGACAATCGTGCATCCTTGAAGTTGCCTCGTGGATTCTTCGTAGGGCTCCAGACCACCCGCGTAGAAATTGTGCCGACTCTGATCCGGAACAATAAACGCCAGCCATGCGAGAGGCCATGCGGGAGAGGAGAGGAGCATTGCTTGAACTTCAGGGACCATTGTCGGCG
>QLOT01000024.1:0-10667 GCA_003313875.1 Russula aff. compacta
ATGAATTTGTACGTTCTTGGGTAAGCACCCGGGTATTTTGAGGTCCAAAGGGTGCTTTTTGTGTACATCCAAAACGATGGTCAGATTGCGATCGACGGGACGTTCGTGCGTCATGCGTCCTTGACTCCATGAGAGTAGTGCGTCAACATCCAAGGCTTTCGGGCGAATGAGATAAACATCGGATAGTCCTGGCAGGATTTCCGTGTCCCCCATATCTTGGTCGAGAGTTACCAGGCCTTCCACAACATTGGAGACGTCCATGTCGGCGAGGTAGAGTTCTTTAAGAGCAGTCAACCGACCGAATAGACTCCTCCATGCCTCGGGGTGGAATGATTGCACAATTTTCCCTAGATTAAGGCATAATACTCGTATTTGGGAGCAAGGAATGGAACGCAGAAAGCCGTTGAAGGCGGCTTCTGGCCACATATCATGGGTGTCCGGACCCCGCATACGATATGATGCAGAGACACCGGAATGACGAGAGGTCGCGCTATATCGCACGGAACACTCTCCGAAAGCTTTCATATCGTCTCGGAGCGAGAGTTTTTCGATGATCCCAAACGTCAGCAGATGATGGACATGCTCCGGGAAGGGAGACGGTAAAAGTTCGTCCAGGTGGGATGGGTCCATGTCCCGATGCACCCGAATAGAGCACTCTGGGGGGAGTTGAAGGTGAGATAACACCCGCGGGGCCAACGCCCTCTCTGCCAAAGTTGCAATAAAGGACAGAAGTCGCATACGGGGCAAACGGACCGGAGGGCGGCTGTCTGAAGTGTGGATGGAAGGACCAGCGTCATCTAACAAGAGCTCTTCAAGGCAAGGGTTTGCTTCGAGGAGGTCGAGAAATTCTGTCATGGAAGGTCTCCTTTCATATTGGGATTGTGAGCTTAACGCCAAATGGGTTAGGCGACCAAAGGAATGCCCAGGATATGGCGAGAATGATTCAATGTGGAGATGTGTTACACGGGATATATCGCCACCAAAGATTGACGGAAGAACAGGGCAATGGTAAGAACCCCACATTGCGGTGCATAGACGAAGGCTCTTCAGCCTCGGGGCAAGGAATCCGCAAGTAGATAAGAGGAAGCGTGGAACGTCATACGGCGAGCATTTGAATGGGACATAGATCGACACGCTCTCGATTCGTGATGAATACGGCGAGAAAAAATTGGATATCTGTTCTCCCCGGAAAAGTGTCGAAATGATGACGCTGAGGGGTGATTCCTTCGACCGCTCCAAACAAAGTGTGGCAAGCTGAAAGTCGTGAATGGCGCCTTCCCGGAGATGGATCGTGTTCCATAGGGCCGGAAATCCGAGGGCTGTTTGACGCCAGTGATAGCAAACCAAAGAGAGGGTGATGATGCTGTGCGCTGGCTGAGCATCCGCATTCCCCGTACTTGCTAATTTGAAAATATGTGCAAGTATTTCGATGGGAATTCTATTGATAACGGGGTCAGTGTTCTGCTGGCGGGCGAGGACTATTTGTACGCGAGGGAGGAGCGCGGCTAGCTTTCGGACCTCGGCCTGGAGGGGCAAAATTAGCGATACACGTCAGTCTGCCCACCCTAATGTGACTAACGTTGATAGACTCGGGACGCTCACTGAAGACGGGCCTCATCAGCGATTCGCGTCCCCTCAAGGAGTGGCTCTGGAACTTACTCTGCAGATCCCGTTTCATCCAAGGAAAGACCATTGTCGAATCTTGCTATGAGCGCTTCCAGCAATACTGAGATACTGACGCTGGACAAAAAGGCAGGGGATGTCATGGTAAAAATTCAGTTAGGCGCTTGCTTGACGTACAGCCTACCTTCATATTTATACCCCCTCTAATGTGTGTGATGCCCGCCACCTTTATGGGTGGCTCCGAGATTATCGCTTCTTGCGCGTGCCCTCTAGGATCACAAAACACAGGATTCGCTTGACTTGCGGGTGGCAAGTGCATTCAAATCCCGTAAGCCGTCCTCGTTGTTCAGGGCGCGAGGGGAGCACGGCTGTAGCAGCTGTGACCGCTGGGAACGGAGACGCCACCAAAATGATGTCCCGTCAGATCAATTTCACATGTAGGCTGTCGAAAAGTCGGACTGGGGGGGGAAGAGATGTTGTTATCGCTGGCCATGACAACAGTACATTCCGTGTGGTGGATTGCCTCGAGGCGAAACCAACGTTCGGTCCGTGCAAAAAAAGCTACGATCTGCCAGGTACCAGTAAAATGCAGAAGAAAACGCAAGACAAAGTCCAGGCTAACCCACAGGGTCCCAGCTAACCTGTAACAGGCACCCCTCCTATCGCCCTTTTCTTTGCAACAACCTCCCCCTGCCTTGCCCGCTCTTGCTCTCGCCGACGCTCATCCCGTTCACGTTCCTGCCGGAAGGCAACAGCAAGGATGTTGGGCCAGAGCGCTGCGCTGCGACGGGCTTGCAGGCGTTCCACGAAAGACGTTATCTTGTCGTGTTGAACGCGTAGGTCAAAGACGTGTTCCTGCCGAGAAAGCGGGTGAGAGCGTGGCGGGTAAGAAATGCCACATGGAATGAGAGCTTACAGCATCGGCTGCACGCCGCGCACGATCTTCCTCCCGCATTCTATCCAACTCTCTGCGTCGTTCTTCTTTCTCTTTCGGGTTAAGTCCTGCACGTGGGATGGAGCCCCCAGACTGGGAACTGCATGGAACCTCAAGGGACGTGCTTTATGACGGAGGACGTACGTGTTTGAAAAGTGATTCGTATACACTCTTGTCATTGAGGTTGACCTCTTGCTGATTATTGACTCGTTTTGGTCTCTTCAATGCCGATAAGGGATCCACGGAGTCTTCCTGCACGAAACCAGAGCCACCTTTTGCTTCGGGAGGCTTGGAGCCAGGTTTTCCTGTCGCTGATTGGCCCGAGGTGCCACTCGCGGAAGGGACGGTGCCAGGTTTATTCTTCTTGATGGGAGGGAGTCTCTTCTTCTTAAACGGGGGAAGGGCGACAGGTGAGGATTCCTCTTTAACTGCGTCTGATGGGGCGGTGGAAGCAGCGGCGTTAGCGGATGACTCTGCATCCGGAGCAACCACAGCATCAGTCTCCCCTTCTGCCAGTAGCTCATCTGCCGACAAAGCCTCGTCTCTGGGGCGCTTTGATCCGCCAAACTGGTTACGATCCCGTACCCTTGCGGTTTGCGATTTGCGTTCGTCTTGTGTGGAGGGATCCTCTTCCTTTTCTACGTGTCCCTTAGTCTTGGGTACGGGCTTCCGTTTTGGCTTGGTATCCGAGCGTGAAGGAGATGGTTCACAGTCGTCCTCTGAATCTGTGGTTACTCGTCTTCTGTTAAATTTGCGACGAACAGTAGAGGCCTCGGGAGTCTATGATGGGGGAGAGTGAGGCAAATGGGTAGAACAAGTTGTAAGAGAGGACTGTACGGATGAATTCATGTTGCCCTTCTTGGGTATCTTTATCGTGAGCGACATGACACGGGGTGAGGCGAGGCGACACGACACACACAACACCAGGCCTCTGAAACATGTTACGGCCCGGGATGCCGGGAAATCCGACCGACTGGACTGGCCTGGCCTGGCACTTGGCACAGCGAAACGCGAAATGGCACTCTTCCCTCTCCGCACTCGCCTCTTCCCTAACACCTGGACGCCTGCACTAGCACGATGTTGTCAATCAGCCCCTTCTCCCATTAGAGTCCTTGAGCACACATATCCTACCGACGACTACACCAACCTAACTCCTTCAATCTCCGCCAAACTCCTGAGACGCCTACATGCACAAAAAGGACATCCAATCAGCACACTACGCAGTCTCGTAGAGGGCCATTTCCCGGACTTTGCACATCTCTCCTCACTGTCACCCATCGTCACTCCTTACCAGAACTTTGATTCGCTCTCTTTTCCGGCTGATCACCCAGGCAGGGCAAAGTCCGACTCTTATTACATCAACAGGAATATCATGCTCCGTACACACACCTCGGCCCATGAAGTCGAAGTATTCGCCAAGGGGACCGAGCGCTGGCTGCTCACTGCGGATGTATACCGACGCGACGAGATCGACGCGTCGCACTATCCCGTCTTCCACCAGATGGAAGGGGCAAAAATCTTTAGCAATAACGCGTCAGGCATCCAGCAGATTGAACAAGAGAATCAGCGACTCGAGCACCAGTTGTCCTTGTCCAATATCGATATCGAAGACGTCCAGCACATCTCGGAGACCAACCCAGCGCAGACTTCGCATGATGTGCGTAGCTCGGAGGTTACCGCAAAAAATCTAAAGCTCTGTCTGAACAGTTTGATGTATAAATTATTCGCTGGTGTCGCTGGCGCCTCCAAGGACGACCCTCTCCGTGTCAGATGGATAGAGGCATATTTCCCGTTTACAAGCCCCAGTTATGAGGTAGAGGTATTCTTCCGCGGCAAATGGCTTGAGATCCTGGGCTGTGGCGTGATTTTACAGTCAACACTTGACCGCGCAGGTACATACCAATCGCATTGTGGCAGACCCGTCACTCAGAATCAAACCTTTGGGCTGGCAGGTGTCGCGGACAAATTGGGTTGGGCTTTTGGCCTCGGTCTTGAGCGCATCGCTATGATTCTCTATTCTATCCCCGATATCCGGCTGTTCTGGTCCGAAGACCCACGGTTTCTCTCGCAGTTTACACATGGAGAGATTAATGCGTTCAAGCCGTATTCCAAGTATCCTGCCAGTTATCGCGATGTCAGCTTCTGGAAACCAAGCAAGGATATGCATGACAACGACCTCTACGATGTAGTGAGAGATGTTGCTGGGGATCTCGTCGAGGATGTTTCAATCGTACGTCACCGCTATTCAACCGCCATATCACCCTTATACGTACCTTCTGCGAAGATCGATAGGTTCACACATCCGAAAACCCAGCGTCACAGTTTAACCGTCCGTGTCGTTTACCGTTCACTTGATAGGTAATCTCGACATTTCCAAAAGCACGAGGACTATACTCATGCCCTTGTAGATCATTGGTGAACGAAGAGGTCAACGTATTGCAGAGTCGGGTAGTTTCGTGCTTGGAGAAATGGTTAAGAGTTGAGATTCGGTAATTATTAGTGCGATAATATGAGAGGTGTGCGGAGGATGTGTCCCCTATCTACGGTGTGAATGCGTGGGTCTAAGTCGAACATGTATAAGTCATACGCATATGCTATGGGCACGAGAATGATCATGTCGTTTCCTGAGCAACTCCGACTTGTGCTGCACGTAGAACCCGATCTTTGATCGTATAGCCCATTTTTTGGCAGTCAATGACTGTTCCGGGCTCTTTGTCGGGCACTGGTGCCTGGTACAATGCCTCATGCCTATTGGGGTCGAACTTGTCGCCAGTAGGATCAAAAGGCTTGACTTGATACTTGAATAGGGTCTGTAATAAGAGACGCTGGGTCATCTCAACCCCATGATGCAACTCTTGCAAGTATGCGGAATGAGATTTTGGAGGTGATGGGGTTGAATCCGGTGAATTTCTTGCCCCCTCGGGTGATGTGAGAACAGATGAAGGTACAGATTTGAGAGCAAGAGACAGCACATCAACGGTTTCGAGGAGGTCTCCAGCAAAGCGAGTGATGGCAAAGTCTCGCGTTTGTTCCTTTTCACGAGCGGCGTTTCGTTGGAGGTTAAGGAAGTCGGCTTGCAGATATCGCAGCCGACTCTAAATTTTACGGCAAGTCAATGAGAGTAGCTGCGTTAATAAGCTGGCGAGGTGGGCATACTGTTAAGTCCAACACTTCGTCCTCCTTGGCTTTCACTTTGATTTCGAGCTCTGACAACGGCGGAACTGGGTCTTGCTTGTGCTCGGCCTTCTTCTCAACACCCCCCGAGTCCCCCGGAGCTCCATTGGCCTTGTCTGATGCTTTATCCGAGTAAGCTCTGGAATGTATCACAGCTGTCCGATGAGCAGGGTAATATGAACGGGCAACGGCAAGGGTGGATAGCGATGAGGTGGCGGATCGGAGCAGGTTCAACGCGTTGCGACTCATGATTGCTGAAGGGGAAGGTAAGGAGAGTAAGGAACCTTAATAGGAGATAGAATAGAGGTATAAAAAGCTGAAGGAGCTGCGCTTTGTGGGGGTGTGAAAGGTCGAAACCAAAAACTAAGCAGTCGCGTGCCACGTGCGCTTATTTAATTCGGCCGTTGACGGCCGTGCGTCAACGACGCCTTTGGGGGTGTTACAGGTTACAGGGAGGATCCATCATCAGCTAAGGTTCTCTTGTAACCAACCAGACACCCCAACAAAGCGATTTCATGTCCCAATTGCCTCCACACACAACTTTTCTTCAACTACTACAGGCCTCAGCTGCGGATCAAACTAGGCCCGTTTCGTCGTCGCATAAACGACCATAAACAACAGGTGGTGATAGGCGAATGATGCAGAGTCTGCGGCCAGTGCCTTTTCAAAGGTTACAACGATTCTTGTCGCCCCACAATTTACCAATGGCCACTGCAGGTCCAGCAAAGATAATAGATGGAACTGTCATTGCAAAGTCATTATATCTCTGCTTTGTTTTGTGAGGTAACATTAACCATGACACAGGTCAATTCGTGATAACGTTGCCCAGAGGATCAACGCGCTCAAGTCTAGATTCCCCCGCTTTCAGCCTCAACTAACCATAGTGCAGGCTGGCGCACGACACGACTCGAGTGTTTATGTCCGGATGAAAATCAAGGCCGCGGAGGAGGTCGGCATTCTACACAAACATATCACCCTTCCAGTAGAAGCGACTGTAAATGAGATCGTGGACGTCGTTAAGAGACTCAACAGCGATGATACCGTCAGTGGAATTCTCGTCCAACTTCCACTGGGTGATCATATTGGCGCCGATGGGGAGCGCATTGTCACTGAAGCCGTCAGTCCGGAGAAAGACGTGGATGGGTTAGTCCTGGCATGGCACATCTTTTCACCGATTCCGCTCATATTTTATGTGGTAACGCAGATTCCATGCTTACAACATAGGTCATCTGTCCTCTCGCGCCTCGTTGCCGTTGTTTACACCTTGCACGCCCACCGGAGTCATACGTCTTCTCGAGTCGACGGGCGTCCTAATTCCTGGTGCCAATGCTGTTGTACTTGGTCGAAGTGATATCGTTGGGAGTCCTGTTTCTGCGATGCTGCGCAATAAGGATGCAACCGTCACACAGTGCCACAGCAAGACCAAGAACCTTCCTGAGATTGTACGCAGTCATTCTACATGGCGATGGTCTATTGATAAACTTCGACTCTCCTAGGTGAAAACTGCAGACATCCTCATCTCCGCCATTGGTAAACCCGAATTTGTGCAGGGCTCATGGATCAAACCTGGTGCGGTGGTAATTGACGTTGGTACAAATTATATCCCAGGTAGGCTAAAACCATCCTTGGCCATCTTGAGCATCTCACATCGTCTCTAGACCCGACCAAAAAGTCTGGCAACCGTCTCGTCGGTGATGTCGATTATGCCTCTGCGAGCCGCATCGCGTCATATATTACACCTGTCCCCGGTGGTGTTGGTCCCATGACTGTGGCACAGCTGATGTTCAATACACTCAAGTCGGCAGAGCGCCTTTGGGAAGATGCCCGGTCCCGGAAAGTAAAGCCACTCAAACTGCACCTCAAAGAGAAAGTCCCGAGCGACATCGAGATCGCAATGGAACAGACGCCGAAACCGATTCTGCAACTCGCGCAAGAAATTGGTTTGCTTCCAGATGAACTAGAGGGCTATGGAAAGTACAAGGCAAAGGTTGAACTGAGCGTCTTGGAACGCTTACAGCACAGAAAGAACGGAAAATATGTCGTTATCTCGGGTATCACCCCCACCCCCCTGGGGGAGGGCAAATCAACGACTACCATTGGTTTATCCCAGGCGATAGGTGCACATTTGGGCCGTCCTGCTTTCGCCTGTGTGCGCCAACCTAGCCAGGGTCCGACATTCGGGATCAAGGGTGGGGCAGCTGGTGGTGGATACAGTCAGGTCATCCCCATGGACGAGGTCGGTCTTTTTTGGTTTATGAACCTGATTTTGCGCTGAGTGTACCTAGTTTAATCTCCACCTGACTGGTGATATCCATGCTGTAACAGCAGCAAACAATCTCTTGGGTAAGAACTGTGATCATCAGCACTATCAACTCACCTCATGTCTCTCTAGCTGCGGCACTCGATGCTCGGATATTCCACGAGGCGACGCAGACCAACAAAGCCCTGTACAATCGGTTGGTACCAACTAAGAATGGCAAACGCGAGTTTGCTCCGCTTATGCTCAAACGCTTGCAAAAGCTCGGCATCAACAAGACTGACCCGAATGACCTTACTCCGGAAGAGATCAAGCGCTTTGCTCGCCTGGATGTGGATCCACAAAGTATCACTTGGAATCGCGTCATAGATACCAATGATCGCTTTCTTCGCAAGATTACCATTGGTCAGGGTGATGCTGAGATGGGCCATCAACGTGAAGCTAGCTTTGATATCGCTGTTGCTAGCGAATGCATGGCTGTGCTCGCCCTGACCACAAGTCTGCAAGATATGCGCCAGCGTCTTGGCGCTATGGTAGTTGCGACGAGCAAGCATGGTGACGCCATCACAGCTGACGACCTAGGTGTGGGGGGTGCCCTTGCGGTTCTCTTGAAAGACGCGATCAAGCCCAACCTCATGCAGACACTCGAGGGCACGCCCGTCTTTGTACATGCTGGGCCCTTCGCCAATATTGCTCATGGCAACTCATCCATCCTGGCTGACCGTGTCGCCCTTAAGCTCGTGGGCTTGGAGGAGGGTGACCCACCTGAGCACGTCGGATACGTTTTGACCGAGGGTGGCTTTGGTGCTGATATGGGTATGGAAAAGTTTTGCAACATCAAATGTCGGGTGAGCGGATTGACCCCGGACGCTGTGGTCATCGTCGCAACCACACGTGCATTGAAAATGCATGGCGGAGGACCTGAAGTCACCCCTGGAAAACCACTCGCGGATACATACACCAAAGAAGACCTTGTCATACTCAAAGAAGGTACGAAGAACCTGATCAGACATATTCAAAACGCCAAGAAATTTGGCCTGAAGGTGGTGGTGGCTATCAACCGTTTTGTGTACGGTGTCCATCCTTCTTACTCATCGGTGTGCACGTGGCTGATGATAACATAGGTCCGATACCTCCGCCGAACTTCAGCTCATACGGGAGGAAGCACTCGCTGGTGGTGCGGATGCTGCCGTTGTTAGCAATCACTGGGCCGAGGGTGGTGCTGGTGCGACGGAGGTGGCGGAGGCTCTGGTCGCTGCCTGCGAGGGCGAATCCCAATTCAAATTCCTTTATGATTTGGACCTCCCCATTGAAGAGAAGATCACTATCATTGCCAGGGATATCTACCGCGCGGATGGCATTGAGCTAAGCGATCTCGCTAAACAACAGATCGAAACCTATACTCGGCAAGGCTACAGAAATCTTCCCAGTTCGTGTCGCCGTCCTCTTGATCTGCGGTGTGTTTGTTGTGTATTCCGTGACTGACGAATCGCGTAGTCTGCATGGCGAAAACGCAATATTCGTTCTCACACGATCCCAAGTTGAAGAATGCGCCAACTGGTCAGTCTTGACGTAAATTCGCTAGCTCTTCATTTTTTTCTCACCCGAGTAAATTTTACTTGTTTCAGGGTTCGTTGTTCCGATTCGTTCGGTGAGACTCTCAGCAGGGGCTGGTTTCCTGTTCCCTCTTTTAGGAGACATGCAAACCATGCCCGGTCTCGGAACCAGACCAGGTGCGTCCTGCTACGTGCGACACCCAAATGCCTCACACTAACATTGCGTGCGGTTTCTTAGGGTTCTGGGAAGTCGGTCTTGATCCGCAGTCCGGGAACGTCGTTGGCCTGTTCTGATTGTGCCCACCATGAGGACATGTGGATGGGTTCTTAACCTGATCCCGTCGCTTGGCAAGTGAAGTGGTCGCGAGACATTTGCAACTCCCTCCGGAGTAACGCCCCCAGTTGATGGACGAAACCCAGTATAAGAAGCATGTTTGTAGTTCAACCACAATGATTCAAGGATAGATAGTACGTAGGCGGCGAAATTCATGGAACATTTTTGTGCAAGTGCTGAGGGTGCCCATGCTCAACCACTATATATACGGTCTCCATCCTCCTTTCCTTGACTTGAAACCTTTGCCTGTAAGTATTCGAAAGAGAGGCATCATAAGCCAAGGGATAAATATTGCTGATAAGAGGGTCTTGAAGGAACTACCATCATGGGTGATTTCAAAAAGCCCTCCGTGGTGCTTGGGCAGATGACAGATAAGATTGAGATTGTAACTCATGATAACTACATTGAAGTGTTCACAAACATGTGTATGTGAACATCTTTCAATGTGAATGAATGTACATTTATGCCTCAACTTTTTTTTCTGAGAAAAATGTTAAAGAACTGGAGCATTTTTCTGCGAACAGAAACAGAGGGCCTCAGGCTTTAACAGCCCGCGATTACTGACATATAGGCTCACCAAGACAGTGGTGGGAGAGTAATCGGGGCATAGCGGTCAGTTATGCTGCCAATTGTCGCTCCATCCAGGAGGCATGCCTTTCATGATTGCCTGTGGGAGTGACACCCTACGGATTGGTCGGGAACGGGGCTGGAGCGAGGCTGTCATCCTGGTGATCAGACGTGATGACGTTGCTAGATGCGTGGACCTATCTCGTTCGCACGTATTTCGGC
>QLOT01000052.1:0-18565 GCA_003313875.1 Russula aff. compacta
TCTCAAAGAACACAGAAGCGCAGCAGTACAAGCCCTCAACCGGACGGCACAGACAACACCCCCAGCGCAGTACACAGAAGGAGAGCAGGTCTGGCTCGAAGCTAAGTTCCTCACACTACCATACCAATCGGCCAAACTTGCTCCTAAACGACATGGCCCCTTCAGAATCCTCAAACAAATTTCCCCAGTCACCTACAAACTGGAACTGCCTGCTGCATGGACCATCCACCCGGTGTTCCACGCTTCCTTACTAACGCCTTACAATGAAACCTCAGAACATGGGAAGAACTACCAACGGCCGCCACCGGAAATAGTCGAAAACCAAGAGGAGTATGAAGTGGAGCAGGTCATCAGTCATCGTTTCCATGGGAGGCAGAAGAAGCTCCAATACCTTATCCGTTGGAGGGGTTACTCAGCGGCTGACGATACATGGGAACCTGCTGACCAGGTCTTTGCCGATGCCTTAGTCAAAGCATATCATCGCAAATACCCTCTAAGAGATGCCAACACCCGACCTCGTCCACCCACACACATGCGCACCGCCATCGCTAAGTTCTTATGTCGTCCCCTACGTTCATTAACGAATTCTGGTGACGCAGAGTCGACGGCGCAGGCCATTACTGGGATCCACGGAACGTATGCCCGTGGGGCATCTGTTGCGTCTGGGGAAACGTCGAGCAAATCCACGGGCATAGACAATATTGTATGCCCTACAAAACCCTCCACACGCCAAACGAAGGGAGTCTGCCACGAAGATATGAGAGGAAATACAAAAGAAGGTCGACTAGCTGAGTCCTTATGCCCTCTCTCGAGAAATTTCCCCTTCTGTCCCGCCTCCGCTCAGCTCCCTATACATCTCACAAGTTCCACGACTTCAAGCCTAACTCCTATCGTGAACGCTCCTGCCACCACCATCAAAGTTTCTAAAGTTCCATTAGCTAAGTCATGCCTCAGTTCAAACCAGCGAGCCCCTTCACCTCCACTGCAACCAGTCACCCCTACTGCTCAAACCGCCGTCAACGTCGCTCCGATCTGCAGCAACAGATCGTCAAAGAATTCCATGAACAGCGCAATATCGACAGCGACTTCGATCCCTGGCGCATTTGCGCGCACGGTCGCGAATGTATTGTCGCGCGCAAGGGGATCCCGCATCTTTATCCCACTCTGTGCGGCCCCGTCGAAGCAGTCTACAGCGGCAGCGTGCACTTCTCTGCCCTCGATATCGTGGCCGAAGAAATCATGGAACAGGGCGACCACCTCAAGAGCTTGGAGCAGCGCGCCGCGTCCCTCGCAGACGCTCTCAACCGCGGTGCGGTTTCCATCTAGAAGGAGGGTGATGTCACGGCGCGGCTAGCCACTGGGCTACGTGAACCGCGGGGACATCAGGAGTCAAGGTTAGAACCCAAGGATAAGGCCAGGAGTGGTCTTTGAGGGCATGATCAAGGGTAAGTTGAGGATCATGGACGTTCAGGACAGGATTCGGCACGCGCGGACCGGCTATGCGGTCACGGTCCGGCGCACGTGATACCGCATGGACTATAGCTTCTAGGATGCCCTAGGAGCAGGATGACGAAGACAGAAGCCCTGGAGTAAGCAGGATGACTGTGCATGACTAACGGTTAGTCACGGGCGATGAGTGAGAGCTTTGGAAGCTCTTTAGTATCTCTCAGCATCAGTCAGCGCTTTAGTCAGTGCGCTGGATTAGGACTTCTGCTTTGTGAGCAGTCTAGTCGCTTACTGATTGTTCTCTCTTATTGTTCATGATTACTGTACGCTTACTACTGTCGCATTACTGTACCATAGTTCGGACTACCGGCCCTTAAGGCCGAGGTATATAAGCGCATTAGGCGCTGGGCTAGAGACTCTAAGTCGAGTCTCCTGTCCGCCCTGTACGCCTCCTTGTCTAGGAGAATACAGCATTTGTGACCTAGTCACCCAGGGGGAGATTTGTGGCTTGTTTACCTTTCCTCGCAAGAGAGACTTGCGAGCGTCCGACTTAGTGTCTTAGGCTTTTGCTAGGGTCACGGCTTCGACCGGTGACAGTAGGTGTGGTATGCCGATTGGTCCTGAGGAAGGCCCACCGCCTTTGGTGATCGTCCTCGCGTTCGTCGATTCTGTCCAGGATCGCACTGGTGGCTCCAACCTGTAGCAATCTATCTCCTACTTCTCGTAAGTCGCTTTTGTGTTTGGTCTTCGCTCGCTCAAGGAAAGAACGCTCTTTGAAGGCGAACTCTTCAAGCCTCTTGACCTGGGCCTCCCTTTCCTGTAGTTGAATCCTTTGCAGCTCAAGTTGTCGATAGCGATGAACATCGGCATGGATTCCCGGGTCGTTAATGCTCCACAAGGCTAGATTGAAGTCAGCATCCAGTATCGTACAGTATGTGTGCCGACCCCTGGAGCGTCCAAGAACTCCTTATCAGTGCTTTCGTCCCAAGACTGGGCCTGTATGGTGCGGGCATAGCGTGGTCGATCTGCGCCATTAGTCATGTACAGGGTGGGATCTCCATTGCTGCGATCGATCCCATAGTAAGAGAAGCAGGCTCGGGCTCTTCGTCCTTCTTCGTCATATGGAGCTCCCCTTTCGTCGTCTTGGATTAGTTGTTCGCGACGGTTCCACGGCCAGCCCGGATGTGCCGGTCCTTCGTAGGTGGGTGGCGCGTTGTCATACGTGGTCGTGGAAGGGGGCACCGTTCCGTGGGCGACTGGCGTGGCGACCTCATTAGCACCTGGTGGGAGTTCTAGGCTCCCCGCCGTTTCTCCCGTTTCGGCAGGGCTGAGGCTCCTGACATGGTATGATGGCGATAATGAGATCGACATGGTTGAGGGTGCCTCTTCGGGTTCGACGGCTAGTGCCTCTTCTGTCTTCCCCATGAGCGTTCCCTCAGGTGGAGTGATAGGGAGGGGAATCTCGGGGACTCCTAACGGGCTCGTGTTCATCCCGCGATTGATCCTAGGCCTTCCCGTAAGTGCATTAATGAGGAGGAGTGGGACAGGCAGTCCTGTGGCCGTGGCTCATTCCACAATACCCTGGGCTTCAGTGGGCGGTGGTGCGCTGTCGCGATAGGTGCTCGTTGTCGCGTCCATGGCTATGACGTTGATTTGTGTTGGGAGGTCTTCGTCGGCCATGCTGATTGTGCTGTCCTTCTTTGTCCGTTGTTGTAGTTTCTTATACGTCTTTATAGCTTCGGGTGCGTTGATGTTACTTGCGGGTTCCCAGGAGTCGTGGGCTGATGAGTAACCCTGCCATTTTACCTTGTACTGCAAGGTTTTGTTGCGACTGTGGCGGCGTTCCCCTGTGATGGCTTGTACTTCCCATTCGGGTTCACCGTTGATGATTTCAGGGGGTGGTTCGAGGTAGTTTTTCCCATGGATGGTCATTTCTTTGTAAGGCGTTAGTAATGACGCATGAAAAACGTTGTGCACGCGCCAGTGCGGGGGTAGCGCCAACTGATACATCACTGGTGAGATGACCTTGGTGATTTCAAAGGGTCCATATCTTTTGTCATCTAGTTTCCCTGCTGATATCGTCTTAGTGATGTGTGTTCCTTTGAGCCATACTTTCGTGCCTAACGTGTAGGGCACAAAGCATCTTCCTCGTTGCTCGGCCCAGGTTCTTTGTGCGCGCGTCATTGCCTTTTGCGCATGCCACCGTATTTGTTGAATAGTCTTGGTGCGTTCTTGTAGTGAGGGGATATGCTCGGCACGTAAGGCTTGATGTGCTCTTGGGACGAATCCCATGATCGCTTCAAAAGGGGGCACCTTTGTCGTTTCATTCAGCCAGGCGTTGTGGACATACTGTGCAACGGGGAGCCAATTGCTCCAGTCTGTGTGGGTTGCGTTGATGTACAGCCATAAGTACTGTTCTAGCCACTGGTTGCTTCGTTCCGACTGTCCATTGGTTTGCGGATGATAGGCGCTGCTAATGTTCTGTTGGATGCCCAGTATTCGACATAGTTCTTTGGTAAACCCAGCAGTGAATCGTGTGTCGCGGTCTGAGATTACTTGTTTAGGAATCCCAAAGTGAGGGAACACTCGTTCCACATAAAGCTGAGCAGTCCCTAGGGCATCGATGTTTTCTGAGCAAGGTAGAAACAGCGCCATCTTAGAGCATCCTTGGTCTGTGATCGACAGGATTGAGTCGTATCTGGTGCTTTTAGGGAGTTTCACAATAAAATCTAGGCTGATTGTTTCAAAGGGAAGTGTATTTGTTGTCGCAGTGATAGGGAATAATGGTGGTTTAGGATGTGTTGTGCGTGGTTTGGTTGCTTGACACCGCGCGCAGCCGCTGACATAAGCGGCAATGTCTTCCTTCATCTCCGGCCACCAGTAGTCTTTTGCAATGCTCCACATCGTTCGCTTTTGTCCTGGGTGGCCGGCCGTGAAGAAATCGTGGTAAAGGGAGATTACCCCCCACTTTAGGGCATCGTTTCCCACAACGACGAGCCGTTGCCCGTGATGCCAGCCCTCTGGTGAGTTTGTGAGGTTGTATTTTGTCCTGATGTTGTCGATTTTTGACTTGTGTGAGATTTGACTGCTTTTGATGCTAGGATCCAATTCTTTGATGGAGATAGTGTTGATGAACATGGATGATGGCAGTCCGATTTCCACTGGAGGTTCTGTGGTTGCATAATCAGGTCGTCGAGAGAGTGCGTCAGCTCTGTTGTGAATCCCAGGTTTGTGTTTTATCTTCAGATTGTATTGCATGATACGATTGATTGAGCGTTGGGCGTGGTCGCTGAGTTTGTGTGGGTGTCTATAGTAGGTTAAGTTGGCGTGGTCTGTGTGTACCACGACATCACTTCCAAGGAGCAAGTGTCGCCAATTTGTGAGCCCCCTATCTACGGTGAGTAGTTCTTTGTCGTAGATATCGTACCGCTGTTCGGTGTCACTGAGAGTCTTCAAGTGGTAGCCTATGGCACGCAATTTTCCCCTTGGATCGCGTTGATACAAGATGGCCCCCGTCGTGTAGCTGGATGCGTCGACTTCGAGTTCAAAGGGAAGCTTCGGATCGGGATGAGTTAGCACGGGTTCCGTCGTGACACGTCGAATAAGTGTCGTGAGTGCATTCGTGCACTCATCGGTCCATTTGAATGGTTCGTTTTTGTGTAGGAGACGGGTTAGTGGTCTCGCTAGTGTGGCGAAACCAGGTATGAATGCGTGTTGGTAACCCAGTACTCCCAACGTCTTCCGTGTTTCTTTGACCGAGGTGAGCGTAGTAGGCCACTCGCGTATTCCCGCTACTTTTGAAGGGTCTGGCTTGATTGTTTCCCCATCCAAGAGCATTCCTAGGTATTCAGTTTTTTGTACTTTGAATTCACATTTTTCTGCTTTGAGGAATAGCGAAGCTTCTCGGAGCGCTTGTAGCACTGCTCGGACTACCTCTCAGTGGTGTTCTATGTCGTCTGTTGTGGCAATAAGGATATCGTCCATGTAACACTGTATGTCCTCTCCGAACTTGGCCTTAAGTGGTCGTAGTATTCGATTTATCATCCTTTGAAAGCTTGCTGGAGCGTTGCAGAGTCCAAAGTTCATGACTTGCGGTTCATATTGTCCTAGTGAGGTTTTGAAGGCGGCTTTCCATCGGTCCCCTTCTTAGATCCGGATGTTGTGGTACCCATTTCGGACGTCCATTTTTGTAAATAGGACGCGTCCGTGCAGTTTTTCTATTAGTGATCCGATGAGGGGAAGTGGGGATGAGTCGTGCACGGTCCATTCATTCAAAGCGCGATAGTCCTGGATGATCCATAATTCACCGCTCTTCTTCTTCCTGAAGAAGGTGGGGGAGGCATATGGTGACTTAGATTCTTGGATGTAACCTTTGCGTAAATTCTCATCGATCCATTTTCTCAGGTACTCCGTCTCGTGTTGTGAAATCGGGTATATTTTGCATAGAAGCTCGCTAGGAGCTCCCTGTTTGAGAGTAATGTTGTGGTCATCATCTCGGTTGGGTGGGAATCTCCGAGTGGCTTTTTCCGAGAACACATCGGTGTACTCTTTGTATGAGGCCGGTATCGAGTCTTTGGTTAATGTTGCTTTCCCCTTGTTTTTCTTTTCGGCCCATTCCTGGGCTAAGTCGGTTCTTGCAATATGAATCTCTTCGTTAGGCATTGCGAGTTCTCGTCCTGTCATGATGGTGCGGTATATGGCCATCCATTCTGGTATTGGTTCGCTTGTGGATCATATCACGATTGGGTTGACAACGCCTTTCCTCCAGTCGATTTTCGGTGCGAAAGTCCAGAACCATGGATACCCTAGTATGATCCTATCTCTCCCTAGGTTGGTAACATAGAACCTTTGTATGGCATTCTTCCCCTGATGAATGATTTCTAGGTCGACATAATGTGTTATTTGTCCTGCTTGGTTCTTTGTTCCATCAACGTTCGTGATCATCCTAGGTATATTTATTTCGTGAGTTCCCAGCCCTAATCTTTGGACAGTTATTCGATCCATGAAGTTGTGCGTCGCTTCGCTGTCCATGAGTGCACGCTCTTTGGCCATTTTTCCATGCATGTGTAGGGTGAAAGGTGCGTGAATTGCTTTGTCCCTATCTTCCGAACTAATGTACATGTTTCCGTCTTCTGCTCTTCCTCTGGCCATTGAGGTTGAGCAAATCAAAAATCCAGTCTGTCACCGATGATTCGATCCAGGAGTTTGTCACGATTTTCCGTGCTGAGGCCTTTTAGTGCATCGTAGATATTGTCAGAGGTCATCGCAGCTGCATTGATCGCTGTGCTTTCCGACGCTTCAGACTTGTCATCCTGGTCGTCGATGATTTCGGTGACATGGGCCGAGGTTCATGGTGCGTTGGTATTTGCACCTTGTAGTTGTTGATCCTTCCTGGGGCATTTGTTTTGCATGTGCCCCTTTTGCTTGCATCGGAAGCATCTCCCTTCGGTTCACAATCGGTTTCTTTCTTTGTCGGTTAGCGGTTTGACATTGGTGTAATCGACTTCCATTGCATTTGGGTCGCGATTTTGGTGGGTTTTGTTATTCCCTCCAGCAAGTGCCTTTTGCCACTGATTTTGTCGGTTTGCCCTTCCAGTGTTTTCGTAGAATCCGCTGGCTCTTATCAACGCGTACTTTGCTTGTTCTTTTCGAGCGGCTTCTTTCCACTCTTGGAGTGTTGTCTGCATGGTGTCTCGGCAAAGAATTGCCAGGTGCAATTGTTTCTTTAGGCCGGCGCGGAATGTTTCTATGGCTCCGTCTCCCCCCGTGGTCCATCCTGCCTTGTGGATAAGGCTTTCATGAGCTGCAATGTAAGTATCAAGGTCCTCTCCTGTCATTTTTAGCATTTTTAACTTGGAGTAGGCGTCTTGTTGGCTGGTCGTATCAGTGAAGGCTGTTTCAAAGGCTGTTTTGAACTCGTCCCATAGGATTTCTTGTTGTGGGAGGACATTGCGCAGTGCAGGGTTTGTTTTGTTGTCAAGGGCTTCCATCTGAGCCTTGACCCAATCACGGACCTTTGGCCCTTTCATGAATGATATGGCCATTAAAACTCATGAGTAGGGTTCCTTCATGCTTTCGGCTTTCCTGTTGATTTTCCAGTAGATTGTAAAGTCGTCCATGAATGTCTGTGATTGGTCTCGCATCCCATCGAATTCCTTGGGCGGGTTCCCTTTTAGTGACCCTCCTCCCTGGGTCGCGGTTGTAGTGGTGCCCGTACTGGTAGTTACGTTTACTTGCGCGGGGGTCGTACTACTTCCTCCCGCCGGTGCTTGTTGCGAGGGCGCTGACATGGTTCTGCTGATAGGTTGGCTGCTTGCGAGGGCTTTCCCTTTTGCTGCAAGTTCTTTCTTCAACTGTTGAACTGGGGTTGTGGTTGGTGGATCAACCTGGATAGCTGCTGCATCGGTTGGAGTTGGGTAGTTCCCTAGTCCTGCACGATTGTCGCGTACAATTTCTAATTCTGGATGGGTATAAAACCCATTCCCTCTGTATTCAAGGGCGTACCACGCGTTGTTGTTAACCCACTCTACAGGTAATAGTTGCGTTCCTTCGCGGACGTAGTACCCTGTGTCTCTTGGGTCGTCCCTGTTGAATCGGAACTCCGCGGTGCCTTTTACACTGTCAAGTAGGTCGTCTACCTGTCTCCAGCTGACGCGTGTCCACCCGTCGGGTTGTACATCAGCTACTATCACTCCTGGGGTAGCCAGGGTGGCTGATTCAAAGCTCGACTTATGTCACGGCTCCAGAGGGCCGTGCGCTTCTGCGGTCGACTTCAATGTCTCGGCAAAGCTCCTGGGGGCTCGGGCCAGGTGTTATACCGGTCCTAGAGTCTGTGATAGAGAAGAGTGGGAGTTTGCGATGGAATAGGCAGGAGGTCTTATGTAACACGGAGTCTGGATTGCAAGACCAAGTCGAGCTTGGTCTGTACTGCTGCGCGTTTTGGGCACTTATATACAAGTGAACCGATCTGCTGACTAAGTAGGTACTTCAGTGCTTAGTAATGCTACATCATGGCTGAGTAAGTACTTGTGTGTAGTCAGTAATCAAGGCACAAATCAGTAAGCATAAGAGAAAGTATCAGTCATCGTATCATGTCTGAGTCACCACTGCTGAGCTAATCGTACAGGGTCAACGAACAGGTTCTGAGGTCGTGACAGTGTGGCTGTTGGTGCTGGTGAGGTGGCGCTGGCACCGGTGCTGCTGGTGTAGCTAGAAAGATGTATAAGCACGGGAACGCAGGGTGAAACACATACGTAGAGAGCAGATCTACAAACATGGGTACCCAAGCGAGATAGAACAGGCCGCTTGTGGACGGTGGACGTGCATGGTGCTGGTAGATGTGCTGCAGCAGCAGTGGCACTCGTGCTGGCGCTGGTGTGGCTGCTGGTGCTGGCGGACATACGCTGCTGGTGGACGTGCGAGCAGCAGCAGCAGGGCATGCTTGTGCTGGCACGGCTGGTGCTGGTGGGGTGGCGCCGGTGCCAGCCTCGCTTGTGTGTACTCGCATGCATCGCTCGCCTTGCACGTGCATTCGTGGTGAGCCGACTCCGAAACTTGCAGCCCATGAAGAAGGCTGCACAGTCACCTGAAAAAACAAACAAGATCATAAGGGGAGAGGAAGGGCAGGTGAATGAGCCCGAATTATCGTATAGATGGCGCCTGCACGTCACACGCACCCGAGTCCATGTTTGAAGATGCACTGTAAAGCAAAAAGAATTTATGAATTCTCCATCAATCCCTCTTCCTAGTCCTCCGCCGGTCCAAGAGCGTCGTCCAGGTTCGAAATTGATGACACTGACCCACTGCCTTCGCCTTCGCCTTCGCCTTCGCCTTCGCCTTCGCCTTCTTCCCGTTCCTGTTCCTGTTCCTGTTCCTGTTCCTGTTCCTGTCCCTCTTCCACTTCGTTTTCGACATCATTGTCGATTTCAACCGTGAATTCAAATTCGATTACTGATTCGTTTTCGCCGTCTTCGACATCCGGCACCATGACCTGGAACCCAATAGGTTGCGGGCTCCCTGGGTGATACCCAGACCACAGAGCGGCGAGTGGGATCGCCGCACACAATCCGAGAAGGGGTGATGGGGGAGGAGGGAAAAGGATGTCATCTTCAACTACTTCTGCTTGAGTTGGCTGCACACAAGTTGAGAACGAATGAAACAAATGCAATATAACTACTCACCTGTATTATCGCAGATGTGGGCATGCCAACGTGACTAGCCCTCTTTTTATGGAAGATGGAGGATACCTTCCTGCGGATTTGGCGGAGAACTCACAGAAACATGGGGGAGAGTGACAGGCACTCGATTATATCGAGTGCCCATCGCTCACCGGTTGCTCACCAAACACCACCACACACCAAACACTACCGCACACCAAACATAACCGCATACCAAACACCACCGCACACCACTTCACCTGATTGGGTTTGCAAACTGCATGCGCAACGTCAGGAAATATCGTTCAAGTCTTCATGACTGATGGTGAGCTGCCACCTGCATGATGACAGCGGGTCCCGGATATCAATGAAAGGGACAGTGGATGTTGACTTTTCTAGCAAATAAGGGGTGCAACGAGACAGAGCCTGCATTGACAATATGAGAGTGAAGGAAGGGAGTATGGTCACGTGACACAAGCTAGACTAGAATCTAAAGCTTTAGGCTCAGTGCATGCAGATCCGTGCGCATTTGAAAGTCTCATCTATACAAGCATTATTCCGAGAGCGGACTTGAAGCCACGAGTTGTCCCAGAGCTCAGGTCCCTGTGCATTTTGCATCATGCCATAGGGCTTCTAGTGCAAGTTAAACAGTTGTGGTGACAACGAAACTCACCCACATGCTGTACCCATATCGCCCACTGAACGAAGGTCGCCATTCCATCATCTTCGTAAAGGCTCCCAGATAGGACAAACGACTGCATGTGGGGAGTGCAATCACAAGCAGCGTCCTTCTCATTACGACCATTTACAGAGGTATTCACCTCAGTGGCCCACTGGGTCTTTTCACGAGAACAATGGAATGATATTTGCAGATTGGCCTACCACCGCTCTTGCCCTGACACCTCCTACCGCACCACGCAGACCATCGGTGGACGGTGCGGTCAGGAGGGGAAACGAGAAAAGGTGATGTGACCTGGACGTCAGCATAGCCCAGGGTGTCTCTCTGCTTAGGCACCAGCTACGCTCTGCGCCATGCCAAGGGCTTCTGGCACAGGCTATAGCCTCAGTGCTGCGCATATGTGCCTACAGAGGGCAAAGGCAGAGGGGGGGCCACGAAATAGTAGGTTGAGGGGCGAAGAACAAAGAAGAGTTGGTGGACACCATCAGGAGGTTTGTACGTAAAGGAGGGCAGGTGGAGGTTAGTCAGCCATAATATTACGTTTCACATATTTATGTTTCCAGCCCAACCTGGCATCTTATCTATTAAAAGACATCGGTCACGTTCTCACCAGGCGAATGAGATTGGCTAGAATGCCAGGCCAGTGTCCTGCTGATCTGCTTAATCAGGGGGTGGGCAGATGGCTGTGCCCCTGACTGTTGACCAACCGCTAGTCAGGGGCCAGGGGGACAACTCCCGCAGCTGTGGGACTGAACCAAACATCGACATCCTTAGAGGGGGAGAGGCCTGCATGAAACATGTTGGGATTGAACGGCACGCGAGTGTTGCAGTGTCATCCCAAGGGGGAGCAAAGACCAGAGATAAGGGATAGGGAGATGAGCAAAGTGGAAAAGGAAAAGGAACTTGAGGCAGACAGAAAACACGGACGCGTTGTGTGGGCAAACGATATGGTGAGAGACAGCGCCCACGGGACTCTGGATTGAATACAGGGAGCTAGGGGTTATGTATACATTTCATTCTGTACCTACATGAGTCGTATCGTAAGGAGGGGGCAAAAGGAATTGAAGATGATCAAACGAAGCGGTGACATGAGGGGGGAGGGAAAGGGAGTCATAGAAGGTACTGTAGATGAAAGGAAAACTAAAATAAACAAGGCAGGGCATACAGGCGGGTGCAAACCGAGAACACTCCTCCAATCACGTTGGCTTGCGGCGGCACGAGGCCAACGAGCGCGGGTGTTGTGGATGATGAGAGGCCACTCGCACAAAGGGCGGGTGGCCTTGAGAGATCGGAGGCGATGCCAGCAAAGCGAGGCACAGGGCCTGGGCAATGCAGCATTCCGACGCGTGCAGGATGAGGCAGAGAGGGTGAGAGCGGAGTGGGGGAATGTGGCAAGTTATGAATGGGGTTAAATAAATGCCCATTTGTATGGGCGCTACAATAATGACAGGGCGAGACGGTGGCTCGCATTCAATATGCAAGCCAGGATGAGGGTAACAGTGGGTGCATCAGCACATTCTCGGGTGGCAGCTCCTTACAGGATGACTTGGTGGGCGCCCCAATGAATCGATCCGCCCACTTCCGAGGACGCTCACAAACCAGCATTCTGTATTAATATTGCCAAATCCAAGTTGTATCCTGTGCATTGAAGACCTGCGTACCCCAATTTCTGATGATGTCAAAAGTCACCAACTCTTCACACAATTACAATGAAATGCGCCATACGCACCTCATCACAGGTTCGAAGTGCATTACCAACTTCTTTATAAGTGACTTCAATGTTTAAGCGGTCCACTAAGTATTCATCGACTTCGATGGCCGAGGGCTTGCGCTTGAGTTCATCCTGTAGTTTGATGTGTGCACGAAGAGCCTGCACATCAGGTGTATTAGTCTGGACGATGTGTTTTGTCCAGGCGTTCCAGCACTGGAATGATGTTACAAGTCGCTTCAGTAAACAAGAAAATCACTCTCACCTTGGTCATGAGATCGAACCAAGTTAATTGTACATTGGGGAGGGGGATCGTGGTATATTCGCCCAGGTAATGAAGTAACTTGTCATGGGGTGAGCGTGAAAGAAGATAAAAAGTTCATCTTTCACTTTGAGGCGTGGCTGGAGAAAATAAAACAAGGCCAGGTCTACTGGCGTCTGTCGGCACAAAAGGTTGCGATGAAGAGGTGTCTGCACAGAGGAAATCAGCGTAGCCGGGGATCTTATCACTTTTGCGCCACTCCATCTTCCAATGACCTCCAAATTTCCTGGAAAACTCGGCTGAAGAGATCCCTGGTGTCTCTTTGGAACGGGTAGCTTTGGCCCTCATCAGTTCAAATGGTACAAGGCCCAGACGTGCAAAGTGTTCTGCTGTGAAGCCTGCATTGGTGGGCCCACTGTTATTGGGGTTGTGCAACCCATCGTTGATACAAGAAAGAGTCTCCAGGTGAGGGCATGTCTATCGAATGTCATACAAGTTGTGCATACCTGCCAGAAGGTCGTGAAACACTTTGAGAAGGGCGGGTCTTCCTTGTGTTTTGTGCAGATTTGTTGAATGACACTGAGTTGGGCCTCCTGATACGCTGCGATGCACATAAATACGTCGGTCAGCGTGACAAGGGGGCATGAGAGCGGGCACACCAGCCGGGGTGTTGGCACCACAACCTCCACTCTGCCTGTGCAACTGGTTGTCCCCACACCTGTGGATTGGGCCAGATGAGGTTGGGCCAAGGCCCCCTCTCATGTACTCCTCGTACTCCTCACAAGGCGCGACGATGGCTGAGAGAGGTCCAGATCAGATAAGCAGATACCGCTCTTCTCCGATGCAAACATAGAACACACGGGTGGCGACACAGGGCGTACAGAAGCGCCCTCAGGCGTGGGAGGAATGCTGGCAGCTTGTGGGTGGGGGGCATCAATATTTTCACCAGAGAGTCCCAAAATGATTTCACGGTACTTCTGGGCCCGCAATGTTTGGCATCCTTGTCAGCCTCCATGATCTTATAACATAGGTTTGCCCTGGCCAACATTTGATGTTCTTCCCTGTCCATGTCTGGTTATTTCTCAGATCTTATGTATGGATAGACGTGCAGATGGAATGATAGTGGAGAGCCACACGAGTCCTCGGGCAGCTCTTTCTGATTTTCCAGATGAGGCTAACCTTCTCTTTTGTATCCGGGGGAAGTGGCCCAAACATGGGCAAATTCTGACTAAGATTGGGGGTAGTCCGGGTCCTGGTTCCTGGTTAACAGCGTGGGGCCCACGCGTTGGACGTCTTGATGTCGCTTGAAGATGGAGTGTTGGACGTGCCCCCGATCTGAGCGTTTACGTGAGTAGATGGTTATCTTGTCATTGGACCTGGGTAGCCTAAGCACCGTTTATGTTTGGCTGGGCATCAAGAACCTCATTTATTGTCCCGTGATGTCCAGTGCTTTGCCGATTGCGAACCTGGAGGGTGGTTCCAATTAATGGGAACTGGCCTTCCGCGATGCCGCAACATTAGGAAACCAGTCTGCAGGTCCCATCCAGATGGGAGTGCCTGAGGGGGAGTTCCAGATATGGGAGGTGAGACTCATGCTGCGAGCAAGCGATGCATGTGTGGGCCCTGTCGTTGCTTGGAGTGTGGAGCTATGGAGCAATTACCCCTACAGGGACAGTGATGCGAGGCTTGAGACATGATCTGAAGAGTCAATGTACTCACACACTAAGGGATCAGCCGCAGACTGCACTGCCATTGCCTTCAGCTAGCATTTATTGGCAGGGGATAACACTTTCGCAAATGTTCCCAGACGAGGACAAATGGGACACACAGTCAGTTACTGTGAAAGGCACGGAATGAGATATCGTTTTTGATATCTGGGACGGGTGCGCCCCAAAACGGCCATGCACTCGTCTGTCTATTAAAAGACATCAGTCACGTTCTCGCCAGGTGATTGGTTAGACAAATGGCAGGACAAACTGGCATTCTGATTGGTTAACATGTTCCCGCTAATCTGAGATTCCCACTAATCTGAGACTTCCGACACAGCATCTTTCATTCAGAGATTGAAACCAGCCCCTAGCCATTTCAGCCTGTTCATATGAACACTGCTCCGCCAAGTCTTGCATGTGTCGGTTTCATTCGCAGATGAGAAATTCTCACGATCCTCTTTGCGACTGTTTACCAGTGTACTGCTGCACCTCTGTGGTGAAGCACGGGTCACTGCTAGTCTAACTGAAGCTCTATCAAGTGTAACCGTGGATGGGAACTCAAACTATGATGTAAGGTATTCGGATCAGTGCGGATGCGGATCAGCCATGTCAGAGCGCCTGAGCCCACGTTCAAATGAATGTCCAAATCTGTCTTTCCCTCTTCCGGCCTTGTTTTCTCTTCCTCCTTCGTTGCTTGCCCTGTCCATCCAGCAACTAGGCCTGCTACAATGACATTGACGCAACATCAACACAACATGGGCTACTAATATAATCCTAGTAACGCATAGTAAAACTGCTTGTCAAAAAAGTGGTTCAGGAGGAACTCGCTACTATATTCAAGGCTGGTTTCCTTCGTAAGTCAGATGTCAGCTGCATCCATGTGCCTCGGAGCCAAGTCAACAGCTGAACGAATCTGGGAGAGTGGAATGATGTCACCGGTCCACGAACCATCTGCCCGATAGCTCCGTTTCAAGATATGCATATTTGTGGCAGATTCGGGATGACTACTGCGGCTAGTGGCCAAGCGGCCGGAGGATGCTTGGGGTTGAGGCACGATATCGAAACGCTGAACATATGCGAGGAAACCGTTGAGGGGCGAATCTGGGGGTAGCGCAGAGCACTCAGGATGTATGATGCGAAATACTAGTCAAATTTGTGAAATGCAGTGCCCTGGAAAGATTTCCTCAGGCAGGCATGAGGCCGGTGTACCAAGAACTACCTACCAGAGATACTGCTGTGGGGCCATTCCTTTCCTGGGTCAACATTGATGAGTATGTTATCGTAGCGACCCAATGGCCAGGTTCTACTTGGCGGCCAGGCGCATAATGTCTCTGGGGGGTGAATAATGTATGGATTGTGAATATCTTTCATTTGTATGCGCAAACCTGGCCACACTTCTATTTTCTGGAATGGGAGGGGTGTGTCGCTGGTGGAAACTGGCCATCAGCCCCCCACGATAAAGGTTGCCTTGCTCCCATTAATTCGGACACATGTTAGAAAGTGAACAAGAGCAGGCACAAGATCAGGAATGCCGAACATGGTTGCAATATCGTTGATGAATGTTCTGTGAAGGAAGGGTTCTCGGTTTAGGTGAATAGCAGTCATAGGACCAACAGTGAATGTTCGAAAAGGATGCGGCGTTTTTGGATCATTGTCTCATATAAGGCAGGCTGCTTCGTCAAAGTAGTTTTTGGCTGCTTGGCGCGTGTGTGAAATGTCGGACACAGTGCAAATGTTGTCGAGAAGAACAGTTGAGTCATCAGTCTGGAAGGCAGAAAGTGGAGGGAATTCATAATTGGAGTCAGCATTGTGGTCGTCAATGTCCTGGGATTGCTTTGATCTTCCAAATTCCATGCGAGCATCCCGAATCGCTGTAGCCAGGTCAAAACGCCTTAATTTATCTGACCGATCCAGGTAGCGGCAAATCTGTTCCTCGTAGTTTTGGTTGTTCCCAGATTTAGCGGGGTCTTTGATGACCTCGATGTGGGCATGTTCAGTGTGATCAGCAGTCCAGTTGATAGCCGCACCGTTTGCCTTGATATTCGAGGAAACACTCTGCATGAGTTCGAGTTTTGGAATGTACCAATTCAATATGGGGTGGTTGCCTTTTCCAACACGAGCTCCTGCATCAGTTATAGCCGCTTTGTGGTTATGAAACTCCAACAGCACAGCATCCATCTTCACACACATGGTATCATCAACCTTCGGGGCCTGAGCTAAGTACCAAAAATCCATCATGGCACGAATTGAGATGATGAAATCCCGGGGTGCTCCACCAGCAATGATAGAGACAATATACCGCTGAATATTACGGTGTTCACATCCTGTTACTTGCTTCAACTTTGAAACTCCACCATTGAAGTGGCGAAATCCGACGCGAGGTTGTAAGATTGAGAAACGAAAGTCAATTTCCTGCGTGCCAAGCATATGAATGCACCACTTCAGATCGTGGTCATAGAATTCCTTGTTAAATTGATGTAATGGCTCCGGGGTGAGGAAAAGAGATGGTTTGGCAAGTGGCCAATCCCTCCAGAAGGGTTTGTCAACACCTCTGAGGCGAAACCTTTTTTTGGCTTCACTAACATATGCCTTAATGTCGTCATCTGGATCTACCTTACTTTTGATAGCGAGCAAATGAGGAAGCAATGTCGAGGCAGTCCGCGGCTCATGCCGAAATGCGTCGCCAAACTGTTTCAGGCTTGCCATCGTGATCGGTGATGTTTTCCCACAGACACCAGATAGCACTAGAGCTTCTTGATTATCGACAATATATGCCGCAAGGGGGGTGTAGCAGAAACGGAGTGAGCCATATGGGTTGGACATCATCTTGCCCCAGGTGGTGGCTTTCTTTAATGGCTCTAATATAAAATCAAGACATGCGTGCAGGAGCCGGTTTTCTAGAATGCCACGAATGGATTTATCAATGGAGGTAAATTTGGGTACTGGAAGAAGAGCGAGGAGTAGGAATGCATGATGAGAGCTTTTCACTTTATAGTCAGCCTTGAAATTCGCAAGGCTGATAAGGAGAGGGTGCGCCATTCGATCGCCAGTCATCGCAGATATCGTAGTTTTATCTGATGATAGGACTGTGCCTAAAACCATTCCCCCAGCCATTATTTTGTTCTAAAATGGCTATGATTAACAAAGAAAGTGAGACTACATTGCTAAGTACGAACCTGCATATCCCATTCAACATCACCAGACATCCACTCGCTATACACTCGAATCAGCTTCTCAGCTGTTCTAAAGACTCGGTATGGCATAAAATTGATGTCATTTGCAGACAGCGGTGAGTTTAACAGTGACATGATGCTGTAAGGATCGTCCTTACCTTGCGCTCGGATCGCGCCGGACCGTGCCTCCCGGAAGCACCTTCCAGCGTCCTGAAAACCAACTCCCTTCCATCCTCTCGTCCTACTCTATCACCCACCTTCGTCGACCTTTTTCTTTCCCTTTCTGCTGTGTTCTGTTGCCCTTCGTCTCGTTGTCTTGCCTCCCACTTCCATCGTCTGGCTCTACCCTAGAAGTCTCGCCTTGGCCCCTCGACACCCTCCCAATCGTCTCGCTACCCAGCCACGTGAGTTGTGCGTCGACCACGGCCCTGCGACTCACTCCGTTCATGTCGCAACGCTCAGCCCAGCAGGCTCCATCATCCCTCCCTTTCATCAGTCATCCTTTCCTTTCATCTTCTTTTCCCTTTCATCGCCTCGTGCCACCCCTCAAAAACTCAACTGCCATTCCTCGCATCATTGGCCCTCGCCCTGCCCATCTCGTATCATCTCTCGCGTCGCTGGCTTCGCCCCAGCCGCCTCCAATGCCACTCGACCTCTGTTCGAGTGGAGCCGTGCAGACCACGTCGCCCGCCTTCATCGGCCCCGTGTCGTCACTGGACAAAATGATTGGAGTGCTGTGGTTGGATTATGGTTCTGGATTCCGTTTAGTTCATGCGCCCGCTGTTTCATCGTTCATCTCCCTTTGTTCTCTCCCCTCTGTTCTCTCTATGATCATCCCTACCACTCTCATTCCCCTTTCATGCCACCAGTCCTCCACTACGTTACAGTTTGTGCTAGACTTCGTACGATACGACTCGGATGGCCACTCTAGCTACAGGCTCAAATGTATATAAACTCACCCGTTTTGATTGCTGCCAATGTAGACCCGTTGAGCGCGCCTGCGCCTTCTCTCTCATCTTCCGGTGTGAACTAAGGAATATACGGAAACGCGTCCATATCCTAGAGCCCACTTACTGTCTTCCCCTACCTCTGTTCTATTCCTCCAGTCACTTTGACTCTGCACTCTCCTCTTGGTTCTTGTCTGCCTTAACTCTTGGTCTCTAGGGTCTACTGCTTCCTGCGGTCGAACGCAACACGCACGTAAGCCATTCAATGCATTTGATAGGGTCACGGTAGAATAGCTGCACAGGCGATTTCGTAGGTTGGGCAACTGGCCAGGGTTTACACTTCCAAGTAGGGCCACGGGGGAGTAATTTGGCATGACCTCTCAAATCCTTCGCTGTTCGAAATGAGAGGGGCAGAGTTCGAATCTAATGACTTGGTATTAGTGAATATATTATACTATTACGACTGTGTGCACTCACAAGCTGCA
>QLOT01000061.1:0-12370 GCA_003313875.1 Russula aff. compacta
AGGAAGCCTGTCTCGTCCAGTGATGGCATGGAGTTTCGCATTGTACACAATATCAGGGCGAAGTAACATTGCCACGAAAAATGTCAATATGGCCGTGGCGGTCTACAAACCGATGGTTTTGATGAGCCCACAAAATTGAGAATATACGTTGCCGGGCTCACGGTATCACTTCCCCCTGAGGAGAATCATGTCAAGCACTGCAGAACTCGGCGATGTGCTACTGTAAATACTAACCCTGATACAAGGACCCCAGAGCCCGGCCTTTTGACGCTCGGTTCCACTCAGCTTCTCCACCTGCTGTAGATTCTCTAGAACAAGTGACAGTCTTGCTGTGCCTTTCAGCTGCTCCCACAGCACATGGCGTGAGCGTTCTGCTGACATGGGTTTATTCAAACTACTGGCTCACCATGACATCTCTGACGAACTGAATCGGGGCATTCGAGACTTCAGGCCCTAAATCACAACCATAGCGAGCAAACGGCTTGTAGCTAATCCAGGGTAGCCACCAGGGATGTGCCAGACTAAGGAGATGATTGTGAGCTGAATATGGAAGGTACTCAAGGAGAGATCACGCACAGAAAGGAAGGTCATTGATGAGCAAGGCACCTGGAAGAGCCGTTGCTGATCCGAGCTCGGTCATCTCTCTCAGGGCCTCCACCATCCTGCTGTCGCGTTCACGTACTTTATAACCATAAGTCATGGCCAGGATTAAATCACCCTGCATACTGTAAATTTGCGATTACAGAAGGGGACATGAATGAAAGAAAAAGTTGCTGACAGCTCTATGTGGACTTCCCACTCGTCAGGACTTGCTGACATCTGGGTGAGGAGAATGCATGCCTTGGCCTCTAGCGCAGGATGATATGTCACCATAGTGCGCGGACTGAGGCTCTGATCGAGCACCTTGCGCCCTTGACATCAAGGCTTATCATATCTTGCCGTTGGTAAGAACCAATCCCATCTCATCCTGAGGACATAAAATATCAGCCAGGAGACACGGAACCGCCAATTTTGAGTGGGCATACATTTTGTGGAATGGGATGACGGATCGATCAGAGTAGACCTCTGCACATTTTTGAGATCGTTGGTGGCTTTGACCGAGTTTGAGCTGTGCCAAACACTTGGAGGAGGGACACAACATCGCCTTTGGAAAGTGGATTGTAGATGGGGTGGAAAGAAAAGAGACGTTTGGTATGTACCATATCTCTTTGAGAACTCCATGTATGCATGCCAAGAATATTGCGGAGCAGGTTCTCAATAACCGGGAGCAGTTGTGGGCTAGGCGGGTAGGGCAGGCACCTCCTTCATTGATAGCAGAGAACGAGTAAAAAGGAAGGAAAAGCAAGAAAGTCGAGGATGGAGAGAAGCCAGCCATGGATGCGAGCGAAGGAGACATGGTTGGATTTGACTATTATGTAAGTAGATGGGGAGAGGCCGTTATGTTGCCATGGTCAGAGCATATGGAAAGATAGATATGTTTTCCATACCCAAATGCTGCTGATATTAACGTCGGATCGTCGCGCAAGGTCCCATTTGGATCGAGGAATCGCTCCAGTTTGAAGGCTTCGGCTCTGGATACGTGACAGGGTCAAGCAAGATTGCCCTTGAAAGGGATTAAAGTGGCGTCTCAAGCTCATGAGCACGGAACAGACAAGCCCACCATGAATTTGGAACTACTATCGCCCCTAGTAAAACACAAGTTTATCAAATTGTTGTGATGACTAGGGAAAAAACACAGACCCTTGGGCATCAAAAAACTATTATAAACATCGTCTTAGCGGCTGCATGCGGGACACCTAAGGTGGAGAGGTTCAGATGTTTCCCTTTGGGCATTCACTAGTCGGCGTACCAAGAGGAGTGACAGATTGCCACCGCAGAACTTTCTTGCAGACTGCATCAACGAATGGTAGCCTCTGACGATCCTCAAAAGTCGGAAGCCTGTCTTGTCCCGTGACTGTGACGACATCAAGTTCTTGTTGCGCTTTCCTCGCGATATCCGGGTGGACCAACATTGCCAGGAAAAAACTGATCACGGTGGACACAGTCTACGGATCGAACGCTCGAATGAGTCTGAAAAGTTGCGGAGATATTTTGGAATGCTTACGGTGTCAGCTCCGGCTGAAAGGGATGGCATCAACCACTGCAATGCCCCGTGCTGTGCCAATTACTGACCTCCATAGGTGGACCCTAAAACGTGGACGACCACTTCATCTGCCCTCTCGCACTCATCTCGCTTAGCTTCTCTGTCCATTGTAGGTTCTCCAGAGCAAGTGATGGTAGTGCCGTACTCTCGTGCTACCCAAAGCACGTTAACATGGCGACATGGGTGTATCCAATCTATCACCTTACCATGGAATCTCTGACGAACAGAATCAGGGCATTCAAGACCTCAAGCCCTAAATCACGACTATAGCGAGCAAGCGGCTTGTAGCTAAACCGTGGCAACCCTCAGGGATGTGCCACACTAGGCAGGCCATTGTGAGCTGGATACATACCCAAGGGGAGACTACACATGGAAGGGGAGGTCATTGATGGGCAGTGCACCTGGAAGGGTCGTTGCATTTCCAAGCTTGGCCATCTCCCTAACAGTCCTTTCCTGTCGTCGTGTCGGCTCACTTCATAACGCATAAGTCATTGTCATGATGAGATCTCCTTGCAAGCTGTAAATTGAAAAGATAATTAACGAAGGAGGCGTTAAGGGGAGATCACGTTCAGCTCAATATGTGCCGTCCATTCATGGGGGCTTCCTAACATCCGGATGAGGAGCATATGTGCCTTGGCCTCTTGCACGGAACGATATGCTGTGGCAGCGCGCGGATGGCATGTAAATTTCTCGTTTTTTCGAGTAGGTCCTTAGTGGCCTTGACCGAGTCGAGGACGATGACGACTTGACAACACACATAGAAGGACAGAACATCACCTGCGACAATCTTTGTGAATAGGACACATAGGAAAGAGACGCTTGTACCATATATCTTAGAGAATTGGGCGTAGGCAAGCCAGGAATGCTCATTTGGAATATGAAGGAGGTTTCCGATAATGAGTAGGGGTCGTTGCCCAGGCAGGTAGTCTAAGGCTCGGTTCAGCTCACTGAGCGGTTTCGAGCCATGGCAGCCCTTAGCCCTAGCACCCCGACGCCGAATTGGGCACACCGACGCCGACCCGGCTAGCACCAGTCTGCCTGATCTGGCTCAACAAACAATCCATGCATCCCTTTCACATCCACCATTCTTCACCACCACACCTTGTCCCTCGACACAGAAAGCACGTATCAAGCTACAAGATCTGAAGATGAAGTGGCCAGAGATAGATGAGTACATCTTTGAGTTCGAAGGAATTGCGCATGAAGCAGGGTATAACCCAGCCAATCAAAATATGATGCAGATCCTTCTCCAAGGACTACTGCGAGCTATAGGAGAGAAAATCCTCGAAGACACCAACGTCGCCACATATGAAGAAATGAAGGACAAAGCAATCAGCGTCACAGCCGCCCAACGAGTCATTAAAGCCTTCTACCATCAAAAGGAAGGAAGCAATAGCGGTCTGAGTGCCAGTGGCAATCCTAGTCAAAGACAGCCATTCTTCCAAAGCACATACAATGCCCCGCGACGCCCCTTCTTTCAAAATAACTGGTGAGGTAGAGGGCAGTACCCTGTGAACCTGGGACCGCCTAAGCAAGGATTTGGACAAGTTCCATACAACTCCAGCACCGCTCCCAGAGCCTGGGCAAACCAAACAGTACCTATGGATGTAGATCGAACTCGCACCCCTCAATCTAACTGGAGGGGAAGAGGAAGAGGACAAGCAAGAGGAAACGTCATCAGAACGGAGGGAGAAAGAGGTCAGAGAGGAGCTATGGGTGCATGCTTTACTTGCGGACAACAAGGACATTTTGCTCACACCTGCCCCTTCAAACAGAACTGACCAAATGTCTGCACCGCCCAGCTCATAGACTGGACTCCAGAAGATAACAAAAGCGCTGCACGCGCCACCAATGTGGATTACCTCTGCCAACAACTCGGAGTGCTGTCAAAAGAAGACCAAGAAGAAATGATGAACAGGATGGGAGCGAACGAAGGAAATTTTACGGAGGCCTGATCTGTGCGGCCTGGATCAGGAGAATTGGGTCAGATAGGATGTACTTTTTGATACGAAAATCTATGCAGTTACATGTCTTCATCCATCTGGCATGAAAGAGGGCCGAAACTATTGCGCTCCTAGACTCAGGAGTGACTGAAAACTTTCTCAGTATGCAGTATGCCAAAAACATGCACTTCCCCATCAAAAGACTAGCGCACCCCAGACCTGTTTATAATGTGGACGGGACAAGGAACAAGAATGGAGATATTGAACATTATACCGACCTAGAGATGCAAACAGGCGGGAAGAAAACCTGGCTACGCTTCTTCCTTACTGACCTAGGGGAACAAAAAATTATCCTGGGCTATCCATGGTTTGCGGCAGTACAGCCGAGAATCGACTGGGCCAAAGGGTGGATCGAAAGCGAGCAACTTCCTCTCATCCTTAGAACAAAAGCAGCACAATGGTCAATGATAGGGAAATGCTTATCAATAGCAGGAGAACAAAGAGTGCAGTTAAAGAGAGCGCCAACAATCACTGAACCGCTCTATGTCGCTCAAGTATCATTTCCTGAGTCCTCAGGAAAGAAGCAAACACTAGCGTCAAAACTAGCTGAATGAGCGGGCCCTCAAAAAGACAGTGGCAAAATTCCAGCTAAGTACCAGCGACATGACCAAGTATTTAGCGAAGAAGCGGCTCAACGCTTCCCAGAACCACGTATCTGGGACCATGCCATAGAATTAAAACCAGGGGCGCCCTCCTCAATATCAGGCAAAGTGTACCAACTGACCCAAGACAAGCAGAAGGCATTACTTGAGTTCATAAGAGAACAACAAGCAAAAGGATACATACGCCCGTCAAAAAGTCCATATGCAGCACCATTCTTCTTTATCAAAAAGAAAGACAGAAAATTGCGACCGGTACAAGATTACCAACACCTCAATGAGTGGACGATCCGCAACCGTTACCCCCTTCCTCTCATACCAGAGCTAATAGCCAAAGTAAAAGGGGCGAAACTATTCACCAAGTTCAATGTTCAGTCAGGATATAACAACGTTTGAATTAAAGAGGGAGATGAGTGGAAAGCTGCGTTTCTCACAAACTAAGGGCTATTTGAGCTGACAGTCATGTTCTTTGGACTAACTAATTCACCAGCGACCTTCCAAACGATGATGAACGCAATCTTTAGTGAAGAACTTGCACAAGGATGGCTCATTATCTATATGGACAACATTCTTATTGCCACTCAAGACAACAGTCAGTTCCATGAAGTGTGTGTCCACAAAGTATTAGAAAAACTGAAGCAGCACGATCTCTACCTCAAACCAGAAAAATGTATATTCGAACAGCGAAAAATAGAATTCCTAGGCGTTGTACTAGAAGATGGCATGGTACAAATGGACCCTACGAAGGTCCAAGGAGTAGCAGACTGGTCACCACCACAAAACGTTACTGACATCCGAGCATTTTTGGGATTCACAGGATTCTATCACTACTTTATCCCAAATTACTCAAACATCGCACGACCACTCATTCAGTTGACACGAATGAACACCCCATTCACCTGGGACCGCGACTGTCACAATGCCTTTGAAAATCTAAAGACGCTTATGTGCAACAAACCAATCCTCTGCCAACCAGATTACTCTAAAGCCTTCTTCCTTGCAATGAATGCATCGGCGTATGGCATGGGAGCCGTACTCTCACAAGAGGGAGAAATCAACCCACGCACACAAAAACCAATGTTATGTCTGATCGCATACTATTCTAGCACCTTCACTCCAACAGAACGCAACTATGACATATATGAAAGAGAATTCTTAGGAATATTGAAGGCCCTCAAATGCTTCAGACCCCATGTTGCAGCTATGGAAATTCCAGTGACTATTCTCACCGACCATGCTAATTTGATACACTGGAAAGCACCTAGAAAAGTCAACAGACGCATGGCTAGATGGTTTGCTGAGCTACAAGACTATAACCTCATCCTTAAACATGTGCCAGGGAAGATTCACACTGCCCCAGATATTCTCTCTAGGCCCCCAGGAGTAGACCGAGGACTGACCGACAACGCGGATCTTGTACTTCTCCCCTCATCTATGTTTGTATCCATGGCCACGATCGAACCACTCACGCTCCACGAGCAAGTGCTAAGAGCCCAAAAGACTCATCGATCCAAATTAGAACAATGGTGCGACACTCAAAATGTGTGCAAACTCCTGGAAGGATACAAACAGGGGTGGAGGTTGGCTGTACTGGCAGGCCTGAAGCTAAGATGTGATATCCTCACACATTTTCACAACTCACCAGCTGTGGGCCATCCAGGGAGAGACAATACGATTGCTCTCATATCACAACATTATTGGTGGCCAGGGATGAACACGTGGATTGAACAATACATTGCTGGATGCGCTCAATGTCAGCAAAATAAAATACGCACCAATAAGAAAAAGACGCCAATATATCGTATCCCAGGAGACCCAGCAAAGTGTCCATCCCATACTATCGCTCTAGATCTTATCACCCAACTACCAGAAGTGAACGGGCAAGATGCCATCCTCACAATCGTTGACCAAGGATGTTCTAGAGCAGCGCTCTTTGTCCCTTGCAAAACGACTATCACCGGTGAAGGGATAGCTCAGCTATACCTTCAACACCTCTTCCCATGGTTCGGAGTACCTGCTGAAGTCATCTCCGACAGGGACCCTCGCTTTACCTCCAATTTTGCCATGGCACTCACTACAAAACTCTGCATCAAATGAAACATCAGCACTGCCTTTCATCCCCAGATGGATGGAGTCACCGAACGCGCAAATTAATGGGTCGAGCAATACCTCCATATGTATACCTCGGCCAGACAAGACAATTGGAATGAATGGCTCCCACTCGCCACTTTCGTTCACAATAGGTGGAAGAATGCCACCACTAAGTTGAGTCCACATCAAGTCCTACTAGGATACGATCCAGACGTAGTGACAGAGTCTATTCCCCTTACCAACAACAAAGCGGCAGAAGAAAGGCACCAGAAAATCCAAGAACATTGAGACGCCGCCTATAAAGCACTTGAACAGGTTGCATGCGTAATTCCTCCTGTTCAATTTCACAAAGGAGATCAGGTCTGGCTTGAAACGAAGAACTTGAAGCTCCTATATCCTACAGCTAAGCTCACACCCAAACATCATGGCCCATTCCACATAATCAAAGAAATCTCTCCAGTAGTGTACCAATTGGAACTCCCAAAAGCCTGGACCATTCATGATGTCTTTCATGCCACCTTACTCACCCCTCACTGAGAAACTGTGGAGCATGGAGCCAATTACCAATGGCCGCCTCCAGAGATGATTGATAATGAGGAAGAGTATGAAGTGGAACAGCTGATTAACCACAGGTACCATGGGAGGAAATGTCAGATGCAATACCTAATACGATGGAAGGGTTACTCAGCCGCTGACGACACTTGGGAGTCGGCTGACCAAGTGCATGCTCCAGCCTTAGTCAAGGCCTATCACCAACGCCATCCTTTTGAACTTCGGATGACTGACTCTAGGAACGAAGCATGCCACCCACAAAGACACATCGCACCAGTTTCCTTGCCGCACTGTTCAGAGAACCCACATTTGTCACTCACCACTTCCACGAATTCAAACCCTGCCCTCATAAAGACCTGCCTCCCTTCAGTTACCGTTGCAAGCCCCATATCACACACTCGCATTCCCTCAAACATTGGTACTTTTGCAAAGAACAATATTGTTCGTACCACGACCACCACTAATCCACTACAATGTCTTCCCCTGCTCCGCATGTCTCTGTCAAGAGCGCCAGCCCACTCCCCATTCCACCTCCAAAAGGTAAAGCTGCGACCCCAGTTGTCCACAAACAGGCCCCATTGGAAATTCCCTTGGAAGTGGTGGCCATCTCTGACCAGCTCAGTGTGTTCTCTTACTCCCCTCGTTCCGCATATGCTGCCCTTGAGTCCAGTGACCCCACCAAGGCAGAGCTCCAGCTTGTCGCTAAAGGGCTGGCAGGAACTAAGACGCGATGTGAAGCAATGGAGCGACAAATTCAGTACAACGTACAAGGCCTCAAGAGAAGAGAAGAACGTCTGGAAGAGCACGAAGTGGACACGGCTCATCTTGAGAAAACCTACAAACATCGGAGGGATCAAAGCCTCAAGGAAGACGAAGAAGACGGAGGAGTACCTGAGGGATATGAGGAAAATGAGGGGCATGTCTCAGACTTCTTTATCCCAGTCACTGACGGTGAATATACCATCCACACTCTTGCTCCCTACATCTGCCAAGACAGCTCCTACTGCCTGGGCACTACAGGCAAGGGCGAGGTCGTCTACAAACATGAGCTCTTTGCCACCACTCGCCTCACCAGCGACGAACAAGGGGATTACCCCGACTGGTTCTTTGAAGCCCTGGGAGACTCCGACTCCTTCCCAGACATGGTGCAGCACGCAGAAGGATACAAGGACTGGGGACTTACAGCTGAGTTCCGTCGCTATCACCGCATCACAACTGAAATCATCGGCATCAAGGCAGAACTTGCTGAACTCAAGGCGTCTCTTGAGGCTCGCCAGGTTGAGGAGTCTCAAAGCTGGCATCACCTCCTTGCCTCCCATTGCTATGAAAACTTTGCAATATTCCACAAGCTTCGAGATGGCCCTCCCTTCGGACAAAATCAAAGGGGGAGGTGCCACTTCCCCTTCATCTCTCACAGCCGCTGTCATGGTGTGACTCGATTCTAAAGAGAGGGTAATGTCACAGGGCGGCCCCCTTAGAGGGGAGAGAACTGCTGTTGGCAGCTGAAGGAATGTGTCTGACCCCCAGGACTGGTAGAGCAGTCTAGGCCTGGGGTTGGTAACATACTGTCTGGACTTCGGTGTGGGTGTCCTAGGATCTATCAGCCGTGTTTGTAAGGAAGTGAAGCACCTCAGTAAGCCTCAGGGGCACATGGTAAGCAGTACTACAATAGCTAGGACAGTTTCAGCCCATCCTGTAGTGTACTTGTACCAGCAGAGCTAGGAGACGAGACTCTAAGTTGAGTCTCCTGTCCAATAGGAGTAGTGACTCGTGTTCTATCACTTCAGGGTCAACCATGGCTTGTTGGCCAATCCTAAGTGCTCTGTGTCTACTTCTGTGCTTGCCACACATTGCAAGCAACCCCGGGGTGGGGGACGATTCCAGCACTATCAACAAGACACTCTCTAGTAGAGGAAGTTATTACGCGCCTCAGGTGATAGAGGCTAGAGCTGAGTCAGCTATTGGAGAGGCTATCCTCTCCGATTGACTTAGCCTGGTGTCACTGCTCTCGCCGGTGACACATGGTTACCTATTTCCTCATATGGACTGCTTTTTATTGTTTGTCTCTTTTTGTACAATAGCTGACACATTGCTCTATTGTCCCCTTTTCTTGGACTATTTCTCATTGTTTTCTCAGTTTGACTACTTCTCATTGTTCTCTGGATATGGCCGCTTCCCCATTGTTCTCCTGATTGGTATGCTCTTCCTTAGCAGCTAGCTATAAAAACCCTTGTATCCTCTACAGTTGATTATTTTATAATGTATAACGTGATGATGCATAAATCTCATAAGGCATAAGGGCCCATTTGGCTGCAGCGTTGGCATTTGGGGTTACTGCCAAAATAAAACGCTAGCATTTTTGATCCATGTTTCACTTGACACCAGCCCGACATGGCGTTCACCATTTCATCATGCTGTGTCATGCTTCTGTCTCTTTGTTTCTTCCATTTTGCATCCTATGCTTGTGCTCTCTACCTTTCTATGGTTTTTAGTCTTGCTACATAGATGATCAAGTCTCATTCAAACAAGGAAAACCAGGCTCCTTTGGCTGTGGAAACTCACCTGAAACCCCCAAAGAATGCAGTATGGAGCCTCAACAACGATGCAACTCTCATTAATGTGCTGGCAGAGCAACAGGCAGAGGGCCACCAAGCTGAAAATGGTTGGAAAACAGTTGTCTGGCCCTTTGTTTTGAAACAGCTGGAAGGAAGTGAAGGCTGGGGTTGTCCTAAGACCATTTCAAGCTGTGTCAACTGCTGGAAGACAGTGAGTTATACTCCTATGTGGTTGGGAGATGTGTTAATGTGATGTACTCAGCTTAAAAAGGAGTTTCTTGTTGTACAGGAGCTTCGCCAGCTATCTGGGTTTGGATGGGATGACAATGACAAGCTTGTCACTGCACCGGCTGATGTTTGGTACAGATACATTGAGGTGTGGATGCACATCAGTTAAATGGTATCTATCTCTGATCCTTTGTTGTAGATGCACAAAAAGGCTGCAGTCTGGCAAAAGAAGCCATTCCCCCTTTATGACAAGATGCTGTTTTTGGTGGATGGAAGGGCGGCTACAGGCAAAGGTGTCTTTCGTGCTGGTGCGGATGGTAGTAGTGATGAAAATGAAGACTTGCCATCAGATCCCAGAGGCCAGGAAGAGGAGGATTCTGAGGTGGAAAAGGTATGAGTAGTTCTGTTGGTCATTTTTATATGGACGACATTGACACACTGTAGCAAGCAGCACCAGATATCACTGTGTCTGGCAAGATGGGCCGTAAACGTGCCTTGTCAAGTTCTCCAGCATTTGATGTACATTCTCCAGCAAAGCATGTTCGGCCCTTGAATGTCAGCTCAATGGACAAGATTGTTACTGCAATGCACTCTGTTGCCATAGCAATTGCTGTTCCTGATGCCTCTGGTGACACCAACGAGCTTTCTTCATCCCCTCAACGTTGTACTGCAGCAATTCAAGCACTTGAGGCTGAGGGAAATTTATCAGTCTACGATCAGGTAAAACTCATTTGTTTATTTATTCCAGTGTAACACTGCTGTGGCCGATTCATACCTAGCTATCAAAAAAAAAGTGACTTGTGATGCGTTTATCCAGTCTGAGCTTGATGACATCTAGCTTATTGATGTTTGGATGTCCAATCTGGTTACATTTCTCCTCAATAATAGGCCCCTGCTTTCTATCTTGTATCTAGATAAGCTATGTATTGCCTCCACATTGCATTTGCAATGTCATCATGCCGTTTTGTTACCCATTCTCTCTCCCTTCGTGATATGCACTCTCTACCTAGATCGCTTGGCTGACAACACTGTGGCTGCCTCTCTGCCTCCCTCTCTAGTTCTTTATCAATGTCATGTGGATTGTGGACATGAATAAAATTGTGAAGTACTGCCATGGCTGGTGGGAACTTTGCTTGTGGCTTGAGTGGATATTTAGAGGCTATAACCACCAATTGAAAACATTTTTTGAGGACCCCAAATATCCTTTCAACAACATTGCGGGCTTGCACGTGTCGCAAATTGAAAAGTTCCTTGTAGTTTCGAGGGCTAAAAAGTAAAATCAGATACAGTACAGCAGATAGCAAAGTACAGATATATTAGTTTGGCTTAAAGACCATTCTTTGAGGTGATAACAAACTCCACGATATGGCACAAGAAGTGAGTCATATGCAGGAAAGCCTGCATCTGCCAAGTAATACTTCCCAGGTGGGATTGCAAAATTATGATGTCGAGCATCTTCAAATATTTGTCCATCAGCTGCACTTCCTTCCCAACCACTCTGAATGTAGCAGAATCGTAGGTCAAAAGTACATGCAGCAAGCACATTTTGAGATATAAACCCTTTGCGATTTTGATATCGACCAATGGCATCCTCGGGAACAATTGCTTTTCAATGTGGATACCATCAATCGCACCAAGACAGTCCTTTAGCTCTTGTAGCTTTGGGTTTGCCTTAATTTCATGGGGTGTAATGTTAGAAGGAAGCTTCACATAGAGAGCGTAGAATGCTGTCTCAGTAAGCATACCAACAATGTGATAAATACATCTGACAAATAACATGATCATTGATGTGACTCCAAACAGAAAGACATGGGTTACTTTGAAATGGTCTGCTGTCCTGAGTAAATCACGTCGCCTCCCACCAGCCAGCATTGACTCCGGGTTGCCTCCGCATGGCACACAAGATCGATGACGGCTGGCGCAGAACGCACGCGAACGAATACAGTACCAGCCTTTACTTAGCACGCTATAGCCAGATCAGGGTTAGTGACCTGGAGCAAAATGACGTTTGCGCACACCCTGGGTAGGGGTAGTGTACAGTCGAAGCCCTCTTAACCCATACCCCTCCGTTACAGCTTGGAGCTATGGGTTATGAGGGCATATGGGTTATGAGGATGTGCCTGAGCTCGGACCGCACCAGACCGTACCAGTGAATGGCATTTGCATTTCCTCCCCCCTTCATGTCGCGCATGCCATTAA
>QLOT01000063.1:0-16995 GCA_003313875.1 Russula aff. compacta
TCGACCGTTATCTGGGTAGCGATGTTGAAGATGTACGGGACGCTTTATCTTGGTGGTATGAGAGGCACGCCACCTTTCCTCGACTATCAAGGATGGCCCTTGATTATCTCTCAGTTCCTCGTAAGTTCCTATTCAAATCTATTCTTCTAAAGTTAAATACGGGCCAATAGCTGCTTCAATTGATGTTGAACGCATCTTCAGCCATGGCCACCTTCTTTTGTCACACACACGATCACGTTTATCGACACAAACAACTCGTGTGGTGTTGTGTGTGGGCCATTGGAGTGTCCAGAAACTTGTGAAGAATGAGGACATTGTAGCGGTTAGTAAATTGGACGATGTGATGGAAGATGACCCCGAGGAATTAAAAGATGGGCTTGGATTGGACTGGATCATTGCTGGTAACTAGTACATAGAATAGACATTTTCTAATCCAATTTGAGTACTGCAATCTATCATTTCGATGGGACGCAGGGGTGTACCCACCATGGGTGTTGTACCCGCACCCATGGGAATGACACCCGGGGGAAACCCACACCCGTGCGTGCGGGTGCGGGTTTTCCCCAGGTGCGGGTACGGGTCAGCCTCGGGACACCCCGGGGTACACCCGTGTCATTCCCTAGCTGTCATCTTTACTACCGCTGCTACCATCTTTCTAGACCAGTGAGTCTGGTGTTGCACGCGTTGCATGTGGCATGTTGCCAGGTGATTGGGGTCCGAGTTCTGCTCCCCTGAAAAAGTGCTTGACTGCTACCACATGCTTGCAGAGGCGTATACGAGGGAAGTCACTACAACTGCAAGTTGTAGTGACTAAATTAATTTGATAATATTTGTTTGAATTTGAGGATTGCACTTCAAAGTGCAAATCGTCAATCTGTTGAATGCTAGTGACTGGTGTCTTGGGGGCCCGTGCCAAAATTTGCTGGTGGTGCTTCTCAGATAAGTCCAGGCCCTCCATCCCCAACGCTTGCCGCTTATAGTGGTTCTCAATGTGTGGGAGAAATTCCATTATCAGTGTATTGATCAAATGATCCACATGCCGATTTCTTTTCCCTTCTAGCCATATGCTTTTCAGCACATGGTGATATCTTTGGTAGAGTATTAAAATAAAATAAAATTTTTTTAAATGAGTGATAATGTACAATTCCAGTAACATATTGGTATCGCCCTCCTCAAATATAGTGTGACGTTGCGGACCACATTTCCTTATGGGGAAGCCATTCCTGGGCAATATACTCCACAACACTCTTGGGAACCTCAGTATCCTCCTGGATCTGAGCCCAACAAGCATTAAATTCCTTGTCATCAGCAATGCAAACCCACTTTTGGATAAGTGTCCATTGCACCAGAAATTCCTTGGTATTGAAATGAGTCCAGATTGCTCGGAGCACATGCCACCAGCAATAGAATATGCACTGGCACTCAGGGAATGTTGCACGAATTGCATTTACTTGTGCATGATTGCGATCTGTCATAAATATATTGGGTATGATATCAGGGTTCTGTGCCTTGATAAGATTTAAAAAATATTGTATTGTCGCTTGTGTGCCATTGGATGACAGCATCCACATGACTGGTACACCTTTACAGATTAATTTTTTTTTAAATTATAAGAATTTATTTCAATAATAATAATTGCGCACCATGACCCCATTTATCCCATGCCATTAATGTAAATAATAAAATTCCCTTGTACTGTGTGACGTTGTGGGTCGCGTCAATTTCAAGGAATCCGTTGCCGAGGTGCTCATACACGTCCTTTTGAAATCAGGTTTGAATACACAAGACAAATAAGTCATTGGCTAGATCTGATCCCTTGGGGGGAAGATCTCGCTTGTCCTTGTAATACATGAATTCTCCTTGCGATTGGAGCCTGTCGACCCAGATCCAAGTCGAGTGTGCATCATTGGCATCTAGCCGGATATCTGCCCTCAGGATCTCCTTCCTGATTCAACAGATCTGGTCCACTGTAATATAGTGATCATGCTCATGTTCACTGAACCACTGGTGGATTTTGTTTTTCTGAATATTATCAGTTAGATCGGTCTAGATCGAAAAGGGGATCACTCACGATCTCCTTATCAGTTACCCCATAATGCACCCAATTCTCTATCAATTCCCGTGTGGAAACCCAGATCCGGACATATTTCAGGTTATCTTTACTGGTGGGGTGGGTGTGATCGGGAATATATTTACCCAATACAGTGCTGGCGTAGGGATATGTCTTGATCTGGACCATGCAGGGGCACCCCCCATTGACCCACTTACTGTCGATCTTTCTTTCATGCTGTGTCTTTCTCACATACAGTTTCTTCCCACCGGTTCTGTTATGCGCGCAATGGAATGTCTCGCATGTTGAATAGATTTGTTGTGCTTTGGATCTCTGGGTCTTAGATAGTCAGATCTCAACTCCAATCATGGCTTGCTCATGTGTAAGCCATTTATTGAAGTCGGCCCTGGATTCCCATTCCAGGTTATAGCCGTGTTCCCGATCGTATGTTATGCTTCCCATCCCAGATGGGTGGCAGGATCGATGCGCTCAGGGCCGGCATCATCTGGCATGGCGGGAACGTCAGAAGAAGGCACAGGAGAAGCCATGGACAATGGCAATGACATTGGGGAAGACATGGGGGCTGAAGAGACGCATTTCAATGGGTCTCAACGTGTTCCCCCATGTGCACACTGCTCGACCACAATCTGTACATTGTGGCCAACATATTTTTTAAAATAATCAATATATTTTAATCTAATTATTTTATACCAAAAATGTAATTACATGCGCGCCAATCTTTCGTTTGTAGACACGTGATTTACCAACTTGCTGGATTTGTTGGACTTCAAACACGCCACGTGAAAGTCACGGGGTTAGTTGCAAAATTACAAGGACTGTGAAATGGCGGGTGCTGTTACATCAGCATTCCTGCGAATTACTTTTTGGCACTTGTACAAGCTTGTACAAGCTTGTACAGGCTGAAAAAGTCAAAAAGTGATCAGACAACCAGCTAGGTCCAAATTTTGACAAGTTTGATATATCAGTTCCCAGCCAGCCGTGAAAATCCCACAAGTAGCCAAGGAGGCAAGTCATAAAATTAAGTCAATCAATTTAGATTCTAATTCATACAGAACCTAACAACTGTTTACTAGGGCATCAGCAAATCTACAAAATACTTTTGTGCACTCCTGCACCCACACCCGGTCACCCTGCACCCGCGCCCGGTTGTCCTGCACTTGTGCCCAGTCATCCTGCACTTGTGCCCAGTTGTCCTGCACTCACGCCCAGTTGTCCTACACTCACGCCCGGTTGTCCTGCACCTGCACCCGGTTGTCCTGCACTCATGCCTGGTCATCCTGCACCCATGCCTGGCCTCCCTGCACCCTTGCCCAGACTTCCTGCACCCTCGCCTGGACTTCCTGCACCCTCACCCGGCCTTCTTGCACTTGCACCTGCACCTGACCTTCCTGCAGGCATGCCCAGCCCTCCTGCACCTACACCCAGCCATCCTACACCTGTGCCCAGCTTTACAGGTGTCAGTAAGCATGGGTGCAGTCAGTACAGGTCGGCAGGCATGGGGGGGAGCAGGGACAGGAGGCGCAGGTCGGTGGGTATGGGCGCGGCTAAAACGGCCATAGGCAGGCAGACAGACATGGGTGTGTAAACATGAGCACAAGCCAAAAACAAAATAAAATAAAATTGTGGCTCACCTAATCCATCCGCAGGCAGGCAGGTGTGGCCACAAGAGGTATGGCCAGGCATGCATGGGGGGGGGAGGTGCAGGGACTGGCAGGGCGGGCAAAAACGGGCATGGATGGTGAACCTATGATAGAGATGGGTGCAAATGTGAGAACAAGCAAAAATAAAAATAAAACAAAGTACTCACCAGGCTGATCCATCTGCTTGCAGGCAGGGGCTGGGGAGAGCAGGGAGGGGCGGCCAGGTGAGTGAGTGCATGGTGGGGGCTCCAAAGCGTGAAAAGGTGAAAAGAAAGTTTACTGAACTGCAAACGCCATGTCACGTGCAAACGGACTTGTTGTGTTTTGCTTTTTTGTTTTTTTTTCCCAACTGCCTTCCCACCCGCTGTAAGGATCGGCCTCACAGTCCTCCTTTTTGCTTTTCCTATGACTTTTTTTCCCTTTTGTGCCACTGCGACTACCCCCCTGCCTGTGCACCACTCTCATGTGCCTGGCTGGGCTGCTCTTGATCTCCCACCAGTGCCTGCACCCGCCTGCGCACCTACCACGACTGCGCCCATCTGGGCATGTGCCCCCACCTAGCTACACCTGTTGTGGCTACCCCTGCCATCTGGTGAGTAGTCTTGTCTTTTCTTTTTTGCTTTATTCTTGTGCTCATGCTTGCAACCCACACCTGCTCCCTGTGTGCGCACCTGCTCGCTCTCTATGCCCATCCTCTCTGTGCACGCACCTGCACCCGCGCCCTCTGCATGCACCTGTGCTCACTCTGAAACCGGCCTGGAGTGGTGCTGTGCACCACGCTCCTGTAAGTTCTGGAACCGGCCATATGAGGAAGTCGATGAGTCATTGTGGAGCAGTGAGTCACTGTGGAGTTGTGTTATTATTGTACGATACAGGAGTCATTGTGAAGTGTTCTATTACTGTACCGGATCATAACTCACTGTGGAGTAGTTATTCTTAGGATACCTAGTCATAGTGGAGTAATGCGCTGGCATAGTTATTATTAGTACTTGTCTGTAGTATAAGTAGGACCCCTTGACGTCCCTAAGACGGCAAGTTGAGTCTCCTGTCTCAATTCATATCGTTCCCCTTTCCCCTCAAAGGAGTGGCTACTGCAATGTAGTGCAGCAAGCGGTAACTCCTACTCTATCAGTTGTCTAAGTCGCTGTGAGACTTAGCTCATCTACTCGAAGAACTACCAGGCAACTATTGACTTGGTCTATTGTTGCGGCCAAACCCTTGGCGGTGACATTAGACTCAACTTTGTTCAAAATGGCTAGCAGCAGCCAGAAGAAAGCCTACAGAGCAACTATCCTTGCATCAGAAGAAGTGGGTATAACAAGACCCAATACCCTCATAGTGGTCCTAGGCACCACACATCCGAAGAATAGAAGAGGACACACCATCACCCTAGTGTGCAAAGACAGCAACAAGAAGATCGAATCAAGCCTCAGACAAGTGTGCCTGTATCAAGGACGGTGGACAGCAGTCCAGTGGGATTCCTTGAACCAGTGGTATGAAACCACAGAACAACTCAACACATTACACAAGTATGACTCTACCAGCCAAGAAGGCGACAGCGATATTTCCAACCAAGGCTCTGAAGACGAAGACGAACCAGAAGAACCAGAGCAAGAAATCGACACTCAGATCAGACAAGCACCCCTCGACCCAGAAGTCAAGAACAGCCCCCTAACACCAATATTCCACACACTGTCCCCAATAACCGAGGAACCAACTATGACGACCCAGACCCAGACAACAGCAGCAGTCACATCGTCGACCCCAATCTCAGTCCACATCCCGTCCACATTCGGAGGATCAGGGGGACAAGGTGCAGACAGGGCGCAACGCATCACTGAAAGGCTCCAGCAGGCCCTCAGACATACAGGACCCCCTGGAGGAGGAGGCTCTGGCCCAGGAGGCCCTGGTGGACCACCAGGAGGAGGACAGCCAGCTGGCGGTCCTCCAGCAGCGGGACAACAACCAATACCAGTCACAGCAGAGGTCAAGGCCATGGGAGGATTGCCCCAGATATTCTATGGTGATCGCTCCAAGGCAGATGACTTTATTGAAGAAGTCAAGGGATATCTACGCCTCAATTCCGATGTGGCCAGATACAATTCCCCTTACAAGAAAGTCGCATTCACCCTCACTCTCATCAAAGGCGAAGAACCAGCCCAATGGGTTAGAGACATGGGAGCCTGGCTCGATGCACTCGACCCAGTGGCAGACAACATTGAAGCATTGTGGGATCAGTTCCTAGTGAAATTCAGAGAGCAATTCCAGGACACTCAAGCCCCTCAACGCGCCAGGATCAAGCTCGAGAACTGCAAAATGAGGAACAATGACTATGACGCCTATGTAGCTGAATTCGAAGGGCTGGCCCGAAAAGCCAACTACACCCAAGGCAACCAGGAAACGTTCAATATGTTCCTCAAAGGACTGCCGGAATCTATCCTGTGGGACACTCTCAAACCCCCTTTCCCTGTAGACTACCAATCCCTCAAGGAACAGGTCAAGCACCTAGCGCAAGGGAAGTCCCTAATCGAAGGGATACTGAGGCATCAAGGGTACCAAGGAGGAGGCAACACTTATCAGCGGCTCAATAACCCTATCAGACGACCTTTTTTTACCAGACCTGGGAACTACCAAGGAGGACAAGCAAACCAACCAGTCTACAACTCTTCCACTGCACCCCCATCCATGAACAACATTCCTGTCCCAATGGACATAGGCAGAGGCCGTGCCCCCACCAATTGGCACAATAGAAACCAAGGCAATTGGAGACAAAGACCACAAATGAACAACCGAAACCTCCAAGGCCGAGTAGCCCAGGGAACAGGGAATAACGCCTGTTTTACCTGTGGCAAGATAGGACACTTCACGCGCAACTGCCCACAAAGAGACACCACCAAGAAACGAGTCAACTATATGGACTTCGACCCAGAGGAAGAAGAAGACCTACCAGGCCCAGCAATGAACGACACTGTAGCCACAGTGTGTGCACACCTGGAAAGGATGTCGATGGCGGAGAAAGAATGCCTTGCCCATGAAATGGGTGTAGCTGAGGATTTTCCCACTGCCTGATCAGAGCGGCACTGATTAGGCAAAGCAACAGTGACAATGTGTACATATCTGCTCGGAAATCGATGACTGTTCGATTCTATGCACATTCGATCACGAAAAGAGCCGATGGAATAGCCCTCATCGATTCAGGGGCTACGGAGAACTTCATGAACCTGCAGTATGCGAAATGGCTTCGACTACCCATCAAGCAACTGGAGAAACCTAGACCACTATACAATGTGGACAGGACAGAAAACAAAAGTGGCAGTCTCAAGTATTACACGGACCTGGAAATCCAAACGGGAACCCAACGCACCAAACATCAATTCTTCCTGTCAGACCTAGGGGAACACAAGGTGATACTAGGCTACCCCTGGTTTGCTGCTACCCAACCAAGGATTGACTGGAAACAAGGATGGATCGACACCACCCAACTGCCAATTGTCCTAAGGGCCCCTAATGCGCACAAGGCCCGGTTCATTCCCAGAACAAAAAACGTCCCTCGACCACTCTCCGGGAATCAATACTTCATTGGGAAGGTCACACTTAACACCCCAGAAACCACCGATGTCCTAAAAGTCCCAGAAGAGTATCAAAGGCATGCCAAGGTGTTCAGTGAACAAGAATCACAACGACTCCCACAGTACACAATATGGGACCATGCTATCGAACTCCTACCCGGTGCACCTTCCACACTACCAGGACGACTCTACCCCCTTACCCAGGAAGAGAAACTGGAAGCTCACAAGTTCGTGCAGGAGCACTTGTCCAGAGGTACTATCCGGAACTCCAAATCCCCCTATGCAGCCAGTTTCTTCTTTGTTAAAAAGAAGGATGGCAAGTTGCAACCAGTACAGGATTATCGACCTATCAACAAATGGACTAAACGAAACCACAATGTCTCCCCTCTCATTCCCCAGGTAATCGACCGGCTTAGTGGATGCACACTCTTCACTAAGTTCGATGTTCGATGGGGATACAACAATGTTTGCATCAAGGAAGGCAATGAATGGAAAGCCACCTTCCTCACTCCAGAAGGATTGTTTGAACCCACGGTTATGTTCTTTGGCCTTACCAACTCCCCCGCCACCTTCCAAATGATGATGAACACCATCTTCTGAAGTGAGGTGGGCCAAGGATGGTTCTCTGTCTATATGGATGACTTGGCCATCCACACAGCCCGATACCCACATGAAACGGAGGCCCAACATGTACAACGACACCGGAACTATGTGCACAGCATACTCAACAAACTAGAACAAAACGATCTCTATCTCAAGCCGGAGAAGTGCGAGTTCAAGCAAAAGGAGATTGAATACCTCGGAGTTATCGTGGGCAACAACCAGCTGAAGATGCACCCAAAGAAGCTCCAAGGCATCGCTGACTGGACCCCCCCCAGAAACCCTACTGATATGCGCAAATTCCTGGGCTTCACTGGTTACTATCGTTACTTCGTCCCCAACTACTCTGGTATTGCTCGACCCCTCCTGGACTTGACTAAAAAGGCTACTGTTTGGCACTGGACCACTGCCCACCAACGCATGTTTGAGGACCTTAAAACTCGCATGTGTAGCAGCCCGGTCCTCAATCAACCAGACTTCAACAAACACTTTGTGCTCCAGTTTGACGCCTCTGCTTATGGCATGGGCGCCGTACTCTCGCAGGAGGGAGAACACACCACCCCTACACTAGCTAAACGCCACAAACCAGTCCTTCACCCCATTGCCTACTACTCAGCCACCTTCACACCCACCGAACGGAATTACGACATCTACAAACGCGAACTACTGGCAATAATGAAGGCTCTAGCTCATTGGCGACACTATCTGGGATGGACAAAAATTCCCTTTATCATCCACACCGACCATGCCAACTTGCAATACTGGAAGTCCCCAAGAAACCTAAACCGATGAACAGCCAGATGGCATGCAGACCTACAAGAATATGACTATGAACTGGAGTACATACCTGGGAAGACTAATACCACTGCCGATGCACTATCCCGACCCCCTGGAGTGGACCAAGGAGCAGAAGACAACAAGGACATCATCCTGATACCCCCACATCGAATATGGACTGCCACCACTGCCCAAGGGCAAACCATCGTGCCAAACGTCAAGGAAGTCAAAAGAGCAATTGTCAGTAAGGCACACGACACACCTACGGCAGGACACTCCAGGAGGGACGAGACATTGCGAAAGGTGCAACAAACCCACTGGTGGCCAGGAATGAAGACGTGGATCACAGACTATATCAAAGGGTGCGCAGTATGCCAACAGACAAAGATAATCACCCACTGGAAACGCACCCCTTTATATTGCATTCCCACAAAGGAACACACCCTGCCATTCAGAACGGTGGCAATGGACCTGATCACCAGACTTCCCCCACACAGAGGAACTGATGCCATCCTTACCATTGTAGACCACAGATGCTCAAGAGCGGCAGTGTTCCTACCATGCTCCACAACCATAACTGGTCTAGGAATTGCTCAGCTATATCTGGATAACATCTATCGATGGTTTGGACTCCCCACTAGGGTCATCAGCGACAGAGACCCCCGGTTCACATCCCATTTCAGCCGAGCACTCACAAAGAAGCTGGGAATCGCACAAAATTTATCCACTGCCTTCCATCCCCAAATGGATGGGCTGACAGAGCGGAAGAACCAATGGGTGGAGCAATACCTTCGAACGGTGACAACAATGCACCCTGAAGACTGGACGCAATGGATCACAATGGCCACAGCGGTACACAATAACCAGATCAATGCCACCACAGGGCTATCACCCAATCAAATCCTGTTGGGGTACAAACCTATCCTCGCCCCACAAAGCACCACTCCCTCGGATAATGAAACGGCGGAGAAAAGAGTGGAGCAAATGATGGAAGCAAGGCGAGAAGCAGTATAGGCCATCAATAAGAAGGCTGGGACAGCCCCTCCGTCCCAGTTCCAACCAGGAGACCAGGTCTGGTTGGAAGCCACTCATCTCCAACTTCCCCACCAAAGCTCCAAGCTGACTCCAAAGAGATATGGCCCCTTCAAGATCCGAAAGGAAATATCCCCGGTGGCATATCAATTGGAGCTCCCCCTCGCCTGGCAGATCCATGACGTATTCCACACTTCTCTCCTATTGCCCTATCATGAAACGACAGCTTATGGACCAAACTATTCTCAGCCACCCCCTGACCTCGTAGGTGGAGAAGAGCAATACGAAGTGGAGCAGATAAGGAGTCACCGACGACGTGGCAGGAGTGGAGCGCTCCAGTATCTCATCAAATGGAAGGGATACCCAGAAAGTGACAACACCTGGGAACCAGCTGACCAGGTGCATGCATCAGACCTCATCCAGGAATACCACCGACACCGACCACTGCAGGGGATAAAAGGACGACATGCGTGCCTCCAAAACCCCAGCAATCCACCCTGGAGTCTCAGTCAAAGCAATACCTTAGGTCCCTGCTCCACTCCGCCCCCTACACCACCCACCAATTCCACGAGTTTAAACCATGCCCTTGTGCCCACAAAGTACTCTCTCGCCCCCTTACCCACCGCTGCAAACCCCACTACACCCATTCACACGCTCTCAAACACTGGTCCTTCTGCAAGGAACAATACTGTCGATACCACAACTAGGTCATGTCTACTGAGCTCCTCGATGGATCCTCCTCATCGCTCCAGCCATCTCCATCCCCCACCTGTGTCAACTCCCCCACAACAGCCAACACCACACTCCCAGACCATCTCTCGTCCTCTGAGGAGGAGTACCCACCTGGGGACGGACCGATTCCTGTCCCAGGACCCCTGCACACCCTCGAGACTAGTGTCCACTGGGAGGAACCACTGTCCCCTGGTTCTATGCGAGCCATCGTCGAGGCAAACCCCATGCTCACCACCATCCAGCTCCGAACCATGGTCCGAGGCCTCATTAACACTATTGTCGTCAGGCAGCAATCCCATGATGCTCATGTCCGCACCCTCCAAACTCTCCACCAACAGAAAGAAGAACTCCTCACCACTCAGCTTGATGATGCCATCGAGGCGCTCCACAAGGACAATTCCATCGCCCAGTGCCCCAAAGGATATATTGAGAACACTGGACGGATCCCCACCTTCCACATCCCCTGTGAAGATGGCAGTAACTGCTTTGCCTGCTTCATCAAACAACTTCCGGATGGACGAGTTGCCAGACTCCATGCTCTCTCCACGGACCCCTCCACAGCCCACATCATTGACCTCTATGCCACTCCAAACTATTTTGGAGACAAGCCGCTGGAGCCCCTCCCCAGTTGGTTTAGGAGAAAGCTGTGGGGTACCCCCGAAGATTATGCGGTTCTGGAGCAAGCTATTGCCGATCTGGATGATTGGGAAGCCTCAGCAGAAGTTAGGAGATACAGAAGACATGACGAAGAAACCGAGCAACTCAAGGGCAAGATCTGTGCCCTTGAAGGCGAGCTCCAGGCAACCCAGAGTGCCCATGCACTCTGTGAAGAATGCCTTGTCGCGGCCCGCATCGCTGACAAGGTCAAACACCTGGAGGCATATCGACACACCCCACAGCTTGGCAGACGAGGCGGGAGGAGGCGCATGGTGCTGAATACCGGATCAGGACGTGGACGTCCATACTAGTGGAGGAGTGATGAAACCGGCCTGGAGTGGTGCTGTGCACCACGCTCCTGTAAGTTCTGGAACCAGCCATATGAGGAAGTCAACGAGTCATTGTGGAGCAATGAGTCACTGTGGAGTTGTGTTATTATTGTACAATACAGGAGTCATTGTGAAGTGTTCTATTACTGTACTGGATCATAACTCACTGTGGAGTAGTTATTCTTAGGATACCTAGTCATAGTGGAGTAATGCGCTGGCATAGTTATTATTAGTACTTGTCTGTAGTATAAGTAGGACCCCTTGACATCCCTAAGATGGCAAGTTGAGTCTCCTGTCTCAATTCATATCGTTCCCCTTTCCCCTCAAAGGAGTGGCTACTGCAATGTAGTGCAGCAAGCGGTAACTCCTACTCTATCAGTTGTCTAAGTCGCTGTGAGACTTAGCTCATCTACTCGAAGAACTACCAGGCAACTATCGACTTGGTCTATTGTTGCAGCCAAACCCTTGGTGATGACACGCTCACTGTGCTGATGCCTGTGCCTGTGCCCTGTCCACGCACCTGCATCTGCACCCTCTGCATGCACCTGTGCCCACTCGCTGTGCTCTCGCCTGTGCCTGCACCTTCTGCATATACCCGCGCTTACTTGCTGTGCTGATGCCTACGCCTGCGCCCTGTCCACTCACCTGCATCTGCGCTCCTCTGCATGCACCCGTGCCCACTCGCCCATGCCTGTGCCTTCTGCAAGCACCCATGCTTGCTCACTGTGCTGATGCCTGCACCTGTGCCCTGTCCACGCACCCACATCTGTGCCCTCTGCAGGCACCTGCCATGCCTGGGTCTCCCTGGGCCTGGGCCTGCCTGTGCCAGTGGGTGTTTTTTTTTTCTTCTGCTTGTGCTCACGATTATAACTTGCATGCACCTGTCTGGGCATGCCCACGCCCACCTGCATGCATCTGCTGTGCCTGGGCCTACCTGTGCCTGCCTCACCCTTGGTCAGTACAGCTCCCAGTTACAGTGTGTCTCACCAGCTCCTGTACTCAGAGGAGCCCACAATTGTGGGTCTTCTCAGATGCAGGAGCTGTGAACAGCACTAAGGGAGTCAGTGAGGGTAATGGATGCCATTCCTTGGCTGTCATTCACCTGTGCTGTGTAGCACAGGCAGCTCAACTTTCTGTGCATATTTTTGGAACTGATATATTGACTAGTGGCCATGATTTTATGAAATAATTATTTTACTAATTCTTTTTTACTTGTACAACTTGTTTGACTTGTGGGAGGTTTTTTACTTGTCAACCAGTCAAAAAGCCCTAAAAAGTGCCAAAAGCTCAAAAGGAATTTAAAGATTTGCTGATGTACAATGGTGCATACAACTTTGAACTAGGCATAAAGGCAGAACACATATAGTATATAATATTGGAGAGCGCAAGTGCAGAAAGTACCATGCTCCAATAGCTGAGCATGACACTATTTGATTGCGTGCTGAATGTACCTAACTTCACTTCGTGAGGTGTCCAACTCGGATGTGTGGTGTCGCATTAGCACCCCTCACCAAAAGATAAATCAGGCACAGCGGTTCCTGGCCTCACGTGACGCAATTGGTGGGCAATAACTGCCCTATTAGTACTTAAATACCGGGCGCAACACGGGCGTCGATCTAGATACGTTCCTAGTTTGCATGAAAGAGAACACACATAAGCTCAGGGAGGTCAGGACTGTTGCCCCTCTGTCACCCACACCACCATTCGGTTTTTCGACATGATTACTACCGCCGGCGGTCAGGCAGTACTACTAACACCAGTAACACCAGTCAGCGTAGTCAACACCCAGCCTCGGGTATGAAAACAATCCCCATGTCTAGCCTCACGATGCCATTTTCTGACTTTTTTCGTGTCCCCCGAAGTATGTTACCCCGATGACTGTGGGCGGACTCGGAAACAGAAACCCTTTGAATCGTGCAGTCGGAGATGATGGGAAGCGGAAGTGGAGCCATAGCTTGATCGACACCAATTGTCCATGCGACGTGTGTGCGTACACATATTCATTTCCACTACCCCACCCAAGAGCCTCTGTGGAGGCAGGCGCACTGACCATGGTATTCCCACGCAGTCCTCATGGCCTGCATCTGCCCCTGCTCCGTCCTGAGTAAGACCAAGCAGCGTTTCAGCCATTTGGAGGATCGTGGCGTCCCCCTCCCTGGTGGAGGCAGTAACTGCGGCAGCAACTGCCTCTTCCACTGCTGCATATTTTCCCTTGGCTGCCGGTTGTGCATGCAGGTATGTCTCTTTTTTTTGGCAGTAAATAGTGGGATCGATCTCACCTAGTGGGGCTTAGTGCTCCAACCGTTCCAGAATGCGGGATCGCTATGGTATTCGTGGTGGCTGCATGAGTGGTTGCATCGCGACCTGCTGTTGTGATACATGTGCGCTCGTGCAGGAACGTAGGGAAGTTGTGCTTGAGGAGGAAAGTCTCCGCAAATGACAATCGCATACCCCGCAGGGAACACCAATCTTTACCAACCGTATTTGGCCATTTCCCTAGATCGCGTCCTTTCAAGGCTGTATTATTCATTATTTCAATGGGAATTCCATTCACGGGTGTAAATCGTCCAGGCCGCGCCTGACTCCGGTGAGAGCTGTTTGAATCTGAGACAACAACTGTCCCAGGCAGGATCATTAAGGGCGTTCGAACCCTTCACGAAGGCTCCACTTGGACATGTCGTCATTTTGGAGGTCACGTGGGCAGACCTCCCCCCGAAAAGACATGCAACAAATAAGTTCCTTCGTGTAAAAACATGCAGAACAGCATTCTACTGGGAAAGATGTATAGATTATCAATCATTGAAGCAATCACAATCAATATGCCTAAAGTACAACAGAAGCAGCCACAACACGAGAACGAACCCCCTAGCCAAAACAGCTTGCGCTAGGAATCTTGGATACACATATTGAGTAGGCTAGCAAAGAATGGGGCTTATCGTACAACATACTAATATAGTATATGGTTAGACGCAGTATAAGTGCACTCCTACTTCTTTCAGCCCTGATACCGTGAGTAAAACCTTGCAACATTGTGTGCACATGGCATCCGAGGAACTCAAGATCAAGAGTCAGACACGATTTAGCAAACAAGGGATCAAGAAATTTGAAGGTCATTGAACCGAGACAGGAACAAGAGACGAGACACGGTAATCGGCCGAACGTTGAACAGGCGTTCAACCGAGAAACGACTTTGAAATCCGAAGTCAAGAAGTAATCTGACGTCTACTAAACAAAACAAGTTCCCTCAGGCCAGTATGCTTGTAGTGCCTGTGTCATCTTCCACCTGAAAGACAGTAGACAATCGGCCTCGAATATGGTAGTTCGGTTTGTGGAAGCACATCGGTGATCAATTACTTATCCCTTGTACTTGAAGGTCGGACGTGGTGGGGCCGATAGAACGCGACAAGACGCAGATCAGACAGAGAACGGGACAGAGATGAGTGAATAAACGGTGGGCATTCTGGGGTGGTAGTGTCCCAAACGTGAAAATGGAACGGGTCGGAGAACTCGGTGTACGTAAGCGCTGAGTTGCCAGTGGCGCGTGAGCCAGGCACAACTAGCCCTCTTGATAGTACAGTCGAAGCTGTCATAACCCATAGCTGTCATAACCCATAATTCCCACTAACCCATAGAATTTCGGTGGAACCGAGTTGGTTCGCAGGGGAAAACCCATACATACGTTATACCCCATAACCCATACATTTTGCGGGCGAAAACCCATAACTAAATTGAATGTTTTTGGGTAAACTTAATTTTTTTTTTGGTAAACTCGATTTATTTGTGGTTAACTCAATTTTTTTTTGCTAAATTGTATCCACCGTCCACTATGTACCCTCAGAACCATGAATTTACTATGTCTTCTACGCCCATGGACATCCTTAAAAAGGGACTGAAAATCCTAGAAAGGAAATTCTAGGTTAGGAAAGAAGAACTTCAAAGGCAACTCAAAGACAGAAAAATAATTTCAGTACAAGACAAAGAATGGCTTGACAATGACTGATATGGGCATTGAAACTCCTCAATCCAGTGGAGGAGCTGCAAGTTATTGACGAGACGACAGATGAAAAAATCTATCAGGCTGTACTGGATGCGCAGCAGGCACAGGCGCAGGAGGACAGTAACAGTGTCGGTAACGGCACCCCTGTCCTTTCACTTTCACATAACGATTTTCTTCAGGCCATCAGGAAGATTGCTGCAGTAGTCATGCTGCACATAAAATAGAGGCCACTCTTGCATCATTTAGTAGCAAAATGCGTGTAAAGAGGTCTCAGCGCCTCACCTCCACGAAGATCTTTGATTATTTCAGGTGTAAATAATCCATTTAGATCACAAATCACAAGTACATAGCTTTAATTACTTAGATCCAAAGTCGTAGCGTCGAGCGCAAATACATGGCATTGTCAGTCTATTTTTAGTAACATTGCCAGACATAATCTCCACTAACCCATAGTTTTGGGCAGGAACGGAGGGGTATGGGTTATGACAGCGTCGACTGTATGTCTTCTGGGTGACCCATTCGTGTACAGTACATCGTCAATCGAACCTTGAAAAGCTTGAAAGCTTGAACATCTCTGCGGCCACATCAGCAAACCCTTAAATTCCTTTTGAGCTTTTGGCACTTTTTAGGGCTTTTTGGCTGGTTGACAAGTAAAAAACTTCCCACAAGTCAAACAAGTTGTACAAGTAAAAAAGTATTTGTGAATTGGCTGTAATTAATAAAATTATTATTTCATAAAATTGTGGCTGCTACTCAATATATCAGTTCCAAACACATGCACAGAAAGTTGAGCTGCCTGTGCTACACCATCCAGGTGAATGACAGCCAAGGAATGGCATCCATTACCCTCACTGACTTCCTTTGTGCTGTTCACAGCTCCTGCATCTGAGAAGACCCACAATTGTGGGCTCCTCTGAGTACAGGAGCTGGTGAGGCACACTGTAAGGAGCTGCACTGGCCAAGGGTGAGGCAGGCACAGGTAGGCCCAGGCCCAGACATGGCAGGTACGCGCAGGCAGGCACGGGCACGCCCAGACAGGCACATGCAGGTGCACACAAGGAAGAGTGTGGAAGTATGCACATGCAGGTTATAGTCGTGAGCACAAGCAGAAGAAGAAAAAAAGACACCCACTGGCACAGGCAGGCCCAGGCCCAGGCAGACCCAGGCGCGCCAGGTGCACGCAGGCGCATGCGGGTGGGTGTATGTGGGTTACAATTGTGAACACAAGCAAAAAGGAAAAAAAGAAAAGCTCACTTACTAGCACAGGCGGGCACGTATGGAGAGATACAAACGGGATGGGCAGGCGCAGGCGGGAAAGCGTGAGCATGCAGAGGAGCGTAGGTGGGTGGGCGCAGGGAGGGTGGAGGCAAGGGTGGGGCGGACAATCATCAACACAAGGAGAAAGGAAAAAAAAAAGAAAATTTCACCTAATGGCACCTGCGGGCAGGCGCGGGCAAAAGCAAGTGGGCATACGCGAGTGCGGGCATGGCTGGGCGAGGGGCGGGCGGGCGTGGGCGGGAAAGTGTGAGCATAAACAGAGGGGCGTACGTGGGTAGGTGCAGAGAGGGTGGAGGCATAGGCGGGTGCATGC
>QLOT01000063.1:17114-34109 GCA_003313875.1 Russula aff. compacta
GGTGGGCGGGCGTGGGCGGGAAAGCGTGAGCATAAACAGAGGGGCGTACGCGGGTAGGCACAGAGAGGGTGGAGGCATAGGTGGGCGCATGCGGGATACAATCGTCAACACAAGAAGAAAAAAAAAAAAGGCTCACCTAATGGCACCTCCAGGCATGCACAAGTGCGGGGAGGTATGGCTAGGCGAGAGACAGGCGGGCGTAGCATGGGCAGGAAAGCATGGGCATGCGCAGACAGGCGCATCGGATGGGCGCAGGGAGGGCAGAGGCATGGGCGAGCGCATGCGGGTGAACACAATGAGAAAGAAAAAAAAAAAAAGACTCACCTACTGGCACAGGCAGGCAGGCGGGCACAGGCGGGTAGGCGGGCATGCACAAATCCAAGCAGGTGTGGCTGGGCAAGAGTGGGCGCGAGAGTGGGCGCCGCCTTATCATGTTGATGAACAGTTGTGTTGCTGAACAGAGGTTTTCTGGAAAGGACGACGGCAACAAGGACGACGGCAACTGCTGAGCCAAGCTGAGCCAAGCCGAGCCGAGCCACTTCAGCTCGTGCCACTTCAGCCACTTCAGCCACTCTGGAGCCCAATTTTGGGTGTCCGTCCGGAAATCAACCAAGTTCAGCTTCAACTTTCTCAACCTGATGTGACTCTCCGCGCACCCTCTTTGGTTGCTTCAAGCCTCGTTGTCTGTGTTGGATGCAGGTCACTTAGCAGTTCCCCAGAGACTTGCTGCATGGCACCTGCACATGTGGCAGCCATGCCCCTGGTAAGTCCTTTTTATTTCTCTTTATGCTTAGACTCATGATTGTAACCCACCCAGACCAGCTCGCGCCTGGCCGCATCTCCCTCCACCCACTCATGCCTTCATGTGTCTGCCTGTCCACATGCACCTACCTGGCTATGCATGGTGTGAGTGTTTTATTTTATTTTATTTTATTTTATTATGTTCACATCTGCAACAGGCCCTCGCTGCACTCACCTGCTCCCGCACTTCCTTCTCCCATGCCTGCCTGCTTGATGCCCAGGCCTCCCTGCGCCCACCCATGTTGTGGTGAGTGTTTTGTTTTCTTTATTTTGTTTGTGTTCACGGGCAGGCACAGGAAAGGGCAGGTATTTTCTCCTGTGCCCGCCCGTGAGAAGCACATGGGAGAGCACAGGCACAGGAGAGGGTGTGCGGGAGAGGGCCATGCACGGGAGAGGGTGCGTGGGAGAGGGCACACACACACGGGAGAGAGTGCGCAAGAGAGGGCACACACACAGGAGAGGGTGCGTGAGAGAGGGCACACACACGGGAGAGGGTAGGCATAGGAGAGGGCGCGCGTGGGACAGTGTCCTGCTTATCTGTAGTTTGTCCAAATTATAAGTACTTAGTAGACTGAATAAATTGATTTAATCACCTCTCTTTTTGCTACTTGCTGGCTTGTCACAGCTGGCTGGGAACTGAAATATAGAACTTGTCAAAATTTGGACCTAGCTGGTGGTCTAGTTGCTTTTTGACTTTTTCAGCTTGAACAAGCTTGAACAAGCTTGTACAAGCTTGTACAAGTGCCAAACAGTAAATCAAGGGTTTACTGATGCATGGGCTCTCCATTGCCTCCGTCACTGGGAGGCAGGCTCTTGCTGTGGCCTAAATATAGATCAGCCACAGCGGTTCCTGGCTTCGCGTTCCTTGCAGCTTCCCGTCCCATACAGCAGTTTATGACCCTCATACATCAACTGATCAATGAAGGGCGTAAGGTGGGCGTCGATCTAGATGGGTCCTAGTTTACATAAAAGCGTGGAGGGTTTGGAGCAGCCATACTAGCAGTCCCACTCGGTTTTTGGTTTGACCATGCCTTCAGCGGATGGTAGGGAGGATCAAGAGGTGGCACCACCACCGGCCTACTCCCGGCCTCCACCCTACTCCCAGCCTCCAACCGACTCCCAGCCTCAGGTATGAAAATGTCCAGCGTACTATTACGATGCCCTATGCCGACTATTCGTTCTCCGAAAAGCGCGTCGTCCCGATGTCGATAGGTGGTGACAGGAACGCCCTGAATCGTGAATTTGGAGCGGACGGAAAGCGTGAATGGAGCTTTGGCTTGATCGACACCAAATCCCCATGCGACTTATGTGCGTACCCACGTATTCCGTTGGCAAGCAATCCAAGCCTCAACCAGTCATGGCTTCTTTTTTCTTCCTTTGCGCAGTCATCCGGGCTTGCTTCTGCCCTTGCTTCGTTTACGGCAAGACCAAGCAGCGTCTCCACCATTTGGAGGATCACAACGTCCCTCTTCCTAAGGATGAGGGCTCAAAATATAACGACGACTGCTGTGCTTACGGCTGCGCATGGGTCCTTGGCTATCGATTGTGTCTGCGGGTCTGTGTTTTTGTTTTTGTTTTTTTTTGCAATTGCGACGACCTATGAATGGGTCCCATCTCACCCTAGGGCTTTTAGGTCCCCGATCGTTCCAGTTTCCGCAAGCGTTACGGTATTCGTGGGAGCTTCATAGGCGATTGTCTCGCCTCCTGGCTTTGTGACCCATGTACGCTCGTGCAGGAACGTCGGGAACTTCAGCTTGAGGAGAACAGTTTCCGCTGAAACGATCGTACATCCCGCCCGGAACATCGATATATACCGATTGTATTGTGCCTTTTCCCTTGATCGTATCGTTCCCAGAGTCGATCCTGAGGGAGAAGATATGGCACGCCAACGCAAGAGGAGACGATAACAAACACTGAATTGTTCTTGGCCTTGTAGAGGCCTTTTAAATACGTACTTACTGTGTATATACCTTATATGTAGCGTAGCAATGACAGGTGACAGTGAGAAAGCCAAGAGGTAAGAGCGAGGGGGAGAAATGGTCGAAAAGGTGAGGTGGATGGGAATGTCAGGTACCAGTGTGGGAACCCCGCATCTCATATCTTGCTAACGTGCACGCACTATAACCGCCTTTATCTAATCAGTAAGGACATTCTATAAAACACAAGTCGCTGCGCCCAATAACCAGGACGGGAGCGTGGATACAGACGGAGGGGGTCGCGTGTACCTAAGAAACCTGTAGCAACACGACACCTGTATCACAGAGTGCATAATTGGATTGAAAATGAGTGCGAGCGGTGCGGACTTCGAGGGATATAGGATCAGAGGGTGATCGACTGTGCCGTGCGTGCTGTACGCATGCTGAATCCCACCAATTCAAAATTGTATTATCTTTTATATTCTAATGGACATCGTCCAACAATTATGAGGTACAGTACCAGTGTGTGACATAGCTGAGACTTTGCCTAGGGACGTTAGCCGCCCGGAACGGATCTATAAACAATAAACGCATTTCAAACTGCAATCATACGACCACACAAGGACACTGCCTCGATGAAGAGTCCAACCGCGGACAGGTTCCCCAGAAAACATGCGATAATATAGCACGGCGAGACATGTGTGGGGAATGTTCACTGGCGGTTATTCGAGGGCCAATAAGCACAAATCCCAAATCGCGTTGGCCTGTTACTGGCTTAATAGCAAGCGCGGAGGAAAATTAGTCTCGAATTTGGGATTTGCAAAGACAAAGAGAATTGGAGTCTTCTAGGGATGTGAAGAGATGCGTGGGACTGTGTATGAGGACAAGCACTACAATGCCTGTGCGAAATACTGTAAGTCAAATGTGGAACCGGAAGAGCACCACAGCACGGATCCAATGAAGCAGCGAATGGGATGGGAAGGTGATGGAATAAACCAGGTCGTCCAGCTTTGCTGTGTCCCGAAAGTCAAAAAGAATTGGGCCATGAACAGAACCTCACAAATTGTACAAGCATTTGATCTCATCCAAGAAACCAAGTGCATGCGCAAATTTGAAGTCATATTCATGGCTTACTTCTACTTTGACTTCAGGGATACGGCAAAGCAAAACATCCGTGGGGTTACCTATATCCAGTGTCAAAGCGCTCATCTAGTGGCGCAAAGACTCCAGATGCCGTGTTACTCGTCCTGTCCCGTCCCCACTTTGGGATGGAAACCGTCAGAGACATGAAGATATACAGAGGGCGGAAAACACACCCACCCACCACGATATCAAATTGAAGTCTGCGCGCGAGGTCGTGGTTGTTGGATAGGCCTGCAGGTTGGATGCCGTCCCCAAGAGCTCGCCTCAGCCTCCGAGCTGGTTACATGTGAGGTTACCCCAGGCTAGAAACGTGGTGTCAACATGCGCTTGTAAGGGAACGTATGCTGAGAGCCTGGTGTGCCTGTGTCAACACCTTGCGATCTTTGATAGACAATTTGTCCAGTGCCTGCATTGAGCAGGATTTGCTCGGTCGTTGAGGACGATCGGCGACTTCAAGAGTCCATATTAATGACGTCAGCGGGCCCTTTCAACCGGGGGATGGCATTGATATCCTTATCGATGGGCTTAGCCTCTTTCTTATAACATCGTTAGGGGTAGATTATTTGCCATGGCAAGCATATACTCACTGAATCTGGTTGCATCTTCGCGAGCATCAGATTGATGAGCAATTCGGGCTGCATCTCTTCGAAGACATCTCTGATATCGCCGTTCTCAAAGACGCCTTGGTATATAGGCTGGTGGTACCCTAGGCTGGCTCGGTAATTTCAAAGCACTGCCAACGGGAGATTAGGAAGTTGAGGGTGAGATGCTAGCAATTTGAAGGTCAAGGTACGTTAGGGAGAAAAGATGAGGTTGGGGTTCGTATCATCACCGTCTTTTTATCCCTTCGCTGAGTCACACCTTCGCTGAGTCACACTTATCGATTTCTTGGCAATCGATCGGCCGTCTATGGCAATGAGCGGGCGGAATTTGAACTCGTATGGCGCTCGGGATGGTGCGAATTTTTAGCCCAACCAGGTCAAACTAATACGGACAATTCTCATCTCAAAACTCTTTTAGGACCCGCTCGCGAGTGAGTCAACTACTAACTTCTAGTTCATAAAGGAAAATAGTACAGCACTCCTACCTCAAGCCCTTAATCTGACACCCTCTCATCGATACTAATATCCATAACCATAACGGTAGCGCACAGCGTCCCAGAACTGGGAAAGCCACTGCGACTTCTGTTGATACGGAGCCGCGTCGGCGCCACGATATCCCTCGTAGTCGGCATACCACTCGATGATCTCATCGCTCGACTCAGATTCCTCCAAGTCGTGGCGCTGCTTCTTCTGGACCGGGTGGCCCCAGTTGGGGGGGACGAGCCCATTGTACGCGTCGTACACCCCGAGGGCGGCAGCCAGGCTACAGGCCATGCCACGAGGTCCATACGGCCCACCGTTTTCCCTATGGACGCACTGGACAAGCACGTAGTCCTCCGGCGTGTTCTCCGCGAGCTGCAGCACGGCCTTGTTTGCCCATTCGTGCACCGCCTTGGTGAGCGCGTCGTACGTCTTGGAGCCCTTCTTGTACCGCCCAATCTTCACGGCGGGGTCGATTTGCCGCCAGAACTTGAGGTCAACGCCGGTTACGTCAAGCACACCAACGAGGTGCCACGTGATGAGCGCGTCGTAGAGCTGCTCGGCCGAGTTAAAGGACGAAGAGAATTGTGGCTGAGCGATGATGTAAACATTGTCAGTCATAGTTGACCAGATGAGAATACAGGCATAAGGACACGTACGTGCCCCCCGATGAACTCGTCCTCAGTGAAGAGGCCATAGAACGGCGGTTTCTCGTCTGTAACCTTTCGGCTGATCGGGAAGAACTCCTTGAAGTGATCCCCGACGACCTTCAGGCTGGACAGAGCACGGTGCGAGCAGGGCTGGAATGTCGCGTCGTCGCAACCGAGCGACGGGTCAAAGTTGTAGACCGAAACCGCAAGTGGAGCGGATCCGTATCCGGAGCGACCCTCTGCGACATCGGTGATCGTTGTCTCTGTCATAAACCCTTCCTTCTCATTCCAAAACGTCTGCAAACAGTCATCCACGGTCAGTAGGGCTCCTAATATCCAGAGAGGATATGTTTTTCGCCGGGACCTGCCTGCATATAGTCAAGAATCAGTGATGCTTGGTGATCATATTGGTCCACCACGTCTGGCCCGTCGCGGCCAATCGCACGTCCGAGACGAGCGCCGCTGCGTAGAGCGCGGTACTGCAAAGAAGCCGTCCAGTAGGAACCGCCCCACACGGAAGGCCGCCAACGATCGTACCTGTGCGCCGATCAGAAGAAAAGGATGAGGATTTTGGTGCCTGGGTGCCTACGAGCTCGAGTTCCATTGCGTAGCGATCCACTGAAGGTCAAGGTTGAGTTTCGGCCACAGGACGTCAGCAACCCAAGTGCCGTTGTTTTGTTCGGGTTTGGTCAGCCATTCGGCGTATTTGATCAGGACCGAGGCGCGAAAGGGAGGCCCATCTTCAGCGGGGGGAGGTGATCGATCGTCGTTGAAAGTTCATCACAGACTTGTGACTCGAGCCACAAGGAGCACTCACCAGCAGCAGGCGAATCCATGCGAACGGCTTCGCTTTCGAAAGGTTCGATCTTGGCATCGAAAGCGGCCTCCTCGAGGCCACCGGTAAACACGTTTCCGGCGAGGTTGACTACTTGCTGTGACCGAATGAGCGCGTGTGTCAGGTCATCTGCCATGGGGCGAAGGCTATTGTCACCGAGTACGGTGAGTTCGTTCAGCCAGGAGTGATAGACGTGGCATGCGTCACGCAGCCAGTAGACCGAGAACTCTGGGCGGGCAGGATCTGGGATGGCTGCCATAACGACGCCGACCTGCAAGGGCAAGCGTTCATTGTCTTTTTGTAGGACGGGACGAGAAGAGACAAAAAAGTAAGGAAAACGCACGTCAGCACCGGCCGGAGGACCGGTGATATCGTAGAGAAGAGTTTTCTTAGTTGCTGGCACAAGCTTTGAAAAGTAGTTTTTGACATCCATGTCGGATGCGATTTCAAGTTTGCTACGGCCACTAGTGATATGCGAATGGGCGAAGCATGGATGGGATATGGCTAATGCCTGGCCCGCGAGTCCAAAGGCAGAGAGAAAGGTCGAGAGACGCATAATGACAATCGCGACCCTTGGAGTTTGCTGGATCAGTCCCTTTTTATTACAGGCCTCACTTTCGCATGCCGATTGTCGGAACATTAGACGGGAGCCGCAGTACCCATCGCAAGATAAACCGACTTAGAGACACGGGCATGAATATTCCACCTTTCGTGGATGCTCCGCCAGTCCAGACACTACGACACTGGCACATGGCAGAGAGAAATCACGGGCGAGGCGAGCTATAAAAGGACGTCCAATCTTGTTAAGACATGGGTATCCCACTAGTCTTGCTTCTTGCTTTGTCTTGGGCATTCGTGATGAGCTACGCCATTGTTCGCCCCCTTTCATAAAGGATTGTGGTTTGTTCGGATCGGCTATAGCACAGCCTCATCAATATCAATGAAGATGTGAAATCAAACTCAAACCTTCCTGCCAATCAGAAAAACCAACGTGTTGCACAGGAACGAATTGTCTGAAAACGTAAGTGCCAGCAGAGCATGCTATAAATGCGTAATTCGTCTGAAAGATACTACGTATGCTTACCGCGTGATTGCGCTCAGAGGACCAAAATAACGCATCAATTTATGTATCGCGACACAGGTCAGAGAGTGGATGGAGGTAGATGAGTAAGGCAATAAGAAAGGCAGCTTGGGTTGACGCGGACTTGACGCGGACTCTAGATGACAAACGGAAGTTTTCAGTACAAGAAGAATGTAAACCACAGTGTAGTCTCGCTTCATTTTTTCCGTGGCAGTGGAATGGAATAACCGTGATCATCATACCTGTGACGGCCGGTACCGGTGCGAATGCGAAGAGTAGGCGATAGAAGAGCGTACTGAGACGATACTAGGAAACGAGCCGGATGGGCGTGATTACAGGCCCCAGAGGGCCTTCTTTGATCGCGCTGAGAATTTAAACACTTTCCTGAGGTTTCTACATATTTTGAATGAGATATTAGCAGGAACACCTGCTCTGGCGCTGATGTGACATGCCAGTCACTAGCTAATTCCGGGTGAAATCCGCTGCAACGATTTGAGGCTGAGCAGGAGGCCCACAGATCGCACGGCGCATTAACGCCAACTTACGCCAGATGGAAACATGCTTTAATTGCACCTGGCGGTAGTCGAAGGGCAATCAAGAGTTCATGGGCTCTACAGTATGGCGTTGAAATAACGAAAAAAAGGGGAAAAGAGTAATTAACATAAAGCACGTGATCTATTACATGAAAACTGCGTGGCACACTCATTCATGTGGCTCCCGTGTGTTCGCCGTGTCCAAGTGCAAGCCCAATCAGTGGATCACCAATAACTGTGCCTGTTGGCGACGCAGTGGCTGCCGTGCCACCAGACCTGGTGGCGGCGGGCCCTCCATGCCAGAGCGGGACCAACTTGAATATGGGGTGTAAGGATAAGGATCGTCCTTACCTTGTGCTCGGATCGCGTCGGACTGTGCCACCCAGGAGCGCTCTGCCGTTCCCTGAAATGAAAACCTTCCTCCCTTCTTCTTGTTCTATCTTCTTCGGCCACATTTCTGTTGCCTTTTGTCTGGCTGCTTCGTCCCCCGTCTCCCCTGTCCGGCCTCACTGCGGAGGTTCGCTCTGGTCTCTCGACCCCGCTCTGGCCGTCTCAACACCCATCCACGTGAGCCGTGCGTTGACCACGGCCCTGCGACTTGCTCCGTTCATGTCGCAGCGCTCAGCCCAGCGGACCCTTCCATCCTTTCCTTTCATGAGTCACCTTTTCCTTTCATCCTCTTTTCCCTTTCATCGCCTCGTTCCCTTCGTATCGTCTTTCAGGAATCGTCTAACTGCCGTTCCTCGCGTCGTTGGTCCTTGCCTCGCCTCCCTCGTGCCGTCCCTCGCGTCGCTGGCTTCGCCCCAGCCGCCTCCGATGCCACTCGACCTTTGTTCGAGTGGAGCCGCGCAGACCACGTCGCCCGACTTCATCGGCCTCGTGTCGTCGCTGGTCAAACCGATCGAAGTGTTGGAGTTGGATCCTGGTTCCGGTTTTCGTATAGCTCGTGCGCCCGCTGTCTTCCCCTTCATTTTCTTTTGTCTCCACTGTTTTCGCTCCATGATCACCCCTCCCTTCTTCGATTCCCTTTCATGCCACCGGTTCTCCTCTACTTACAGTCTGTGCTGGGCTTCGTACGATACGTCTCGGATGGCCACTTTAGCTACAAGGTCGTTTGTATATAAACTCACTTCTTTTGACTGCTGCCAATGTAGACTCGTTGAGCGCGCCTGCGCCTTCTCTCTCATCTCTCGCCCTCTCGTATGATGTAAGACCTATACGGAACGCGTCCGTATCTTGAAGTCTACTTCAAGTTTTCTTACACCTCTATCCTCTTGGCCCCCCTTTTCTCGGTTGCCTAGACGTCTCGCTTCTCTCTGCTCTTTCTTACTCTTCTAGGGTCTACTGCTTCCTGCGGTCGAATGCAACGCTCACGCAAGCAGTTCAGGGGATCCATTGGACTGCCACCCACCCTCGCTGTTCTCGTCCTCGTCCATGGCGTCGGCGTCTTCTCCCTCGGCGTCTCCCTCGGCCTCGTCGTCATTGCCGACCATCGACAACGTCTCTGTAGGGGGATAACCGAGGGAGTCCTCGCGGTGGCAGCTCTTCACCACGACTAGCCTTTCATCCACCACCACCACCATCTCTTCCTCCTCCTCTGTCTCTCCAAACTTCAGCACACGGGGTCGGGCTCGTATCCACTTGCGCTGGATCCGCTCAATCTTTTCGTCGCGTTCTTGGTGGAGGGCTGCGAGGCGCGCTCCTCCGAGTGTCTCAGAGTCTCCTGATAGATGCGCCTCTTCTGCTCATGGGCGATCCGGGGTGCCTCGACACGGCGCTTTGCCTCCACCTGATGGCGACTGGTTTGGATGTCATCCGACGATCTGTGTGGCCCCTCCACCCGATACGTGGTTGATCCTAGCTCAGTTGCATGTGTAGTGGAGAGGACATGGTGCCGTGTCTGCGCCAGTCCTCCAGTCGCTGCTCCCGCAAGTCTTGCGGAGGAGTTGGTGTGTTACGCACCTCTGTCGGTGCGTGCGAGGCCGAAGGGCTTCGATCGACAATAACCGACTCATCTACTCGTTCGTCGGTGATGACGATATCTTCTGGGTGCACGTCGGTGCTGCTGCTACTCGTATGCTCCACTTGACTGTCCGGAGTGTCAGTGATCTGGTGTCCTTTGCGACGACCCTTGGCATTTGGGCGTAGACAATACCGGGATGCCATGACAGTGGTGTGCGGTATGAGCTGAAAAGAGTTGATAGTCGAGAGGTGAGAGGACCAAGGGAAATTTTCGTTCTGAAGCTCGCACCTGTTTTTAGATGGGATATGATGGGAGTAGGTATGTCGAGCACGGCGGCCTGGCTGGCATTATGAACCTCGTTGTATCTTGCTTTTATTTTGCCGCTGTGGTCTGGGTTGATCGTGGATGCAATGTCTCAGGTCTGTGATTTTCGTGTGGGCTATCACTAGCCCAAACTGGCTTTGACCACATGCCACACGAAGCCTCTGGTAATTATTATTGACTTATCGTCTTTGTGGAGTTGACATCCACAAGAATAGACTAAACAACTACTAAACAGTTAATCCACTAACCCTTCCGTATCTCATGTACAACAATCAAATATAAAACAGGTTTTCGCTAGTCGCAAATTAAACACTGGTGAAACTGTGCAAGTTGGAAAAAAATGGCCCTAAGACAAGCTGTCCTGCCTGGAATATCGATAATGAAGTAAAGGGTGCATCGACCTGGAGGCAATGAGATATCCCGAGTATACTTGCTGACGCCCGAGAAGGAGGGCAAGATTAAAGGGATCGGTTTCCGAGTTTGAAGAAGATCGACCGGGTGTCCTCGTGCTGTGCGATCTGACTTGGGGGGAAAAATCCGAGGCTGTACCGTCCGTCCCCCGGCTTCGTTGAGCCGTCGAGTAAGGACTGTTATACAGTAACGCCATCGGCGTACCGTATGAAATCACGTCACACCAACGATCTTTCTCGACCAAGTCCGTGGAAGAAAAAAAAAATGCTCGTTTTATTAGTGAGGCGTCGATAAGACTGCAAATGCATACATATAGAAAGGACCACGACCCCAACAGTGGTGTGCAATGTAGACGCATGTGTGGGCCGTGAGCCTTGAACTTCTAGTAGATCTGGGACACCTGAACAACGCGATGTTGGCTGATCTAACTAAGCCTTGGTTGTGTATTTGTGTTATGCCTCATACCGGTTCCCAGGCACTTCGCCGCTTTGCGCAGGCTCCTGTCCCCTGGGGTACGGTTTGGCAACTGCTTGATCATATAATCTAATGCGCATAGTTCTGATTCTTTCTTTTCACCAGCAGCAGGCAGAACGACAAAAGCGACGAGGTGCGCCTGAAAAGAACAAAATTTCTGGCAAAACATTCACGAGAGTTCGAAAGGTTGACGAACTGGATCTTAAGAATTGTGAATTGGTCTGATTTGTGATCCAGAAGAGGTGCACCGTCCGAGTCCACTCCCCACTCCCAAAACTACAAAAGAAGCTTGATATTCAGCATGGGACTACTTGAGACGTGATCTACACAAATGTTGGCTCCGAAACAAAAACTTCTCTCCAAGATGCATCCGCGGAGCTAATTCGTCACAAAGTTTTGTTCAAAAACCGGCATAGCGATAGCGGAAATTATTCGGGTCATAGCGTTGCTTTTGATAGACATCCGTAGGAGCGCGGTAGCGATCAGTCTTAGCAGTCACCGGGGGCTGCTGCATGATGTGGATTTCATCCAAGCTCGATGATCCCGAGCTGGGGTGGCCCCAGTTGGGAGGGACCAATCCCCTGTACGCGTCGATGACCCCAAGGGCCGCCGCAAGGCTACGAATCATGCCGCGAGGTCCGTATGGTTCACCCGTCTCTTTGTTGACACACTGGACGAGGACATAATCAGCTGGCGTTGCTTTGGCAAGCTGCAGGACGATCTTGTTTGCCCAGTCCCGCGCATGGTATGTCAGGGCATTGTAGCCCGGGGAACCCTTCGTATATTGCCGGACTTCGATACGCTCATCGAACTGCCTCCAGAACTTGAGCGAGACGGGCGTGACTTCGATGTGGCCAATCTTGTCCCACGTGATAAGTGCGTCGTATAATTGCTCGGCCGAGTTGAAAGAGGAGAAGAATTGGGGCTGCGCTACGAGGTGAATTTATGACGTGACCCTATTTACATAAAACTTACGTGACCTCCGATAAATTCGTCCTCCGTGAAGAAGCCATAGTAGGGCGGCTGCTTCTCTGTGAAGTTTCTGCTGAGCGGGAAGAAAGCCCTAAAGTGGTCTCCGACGACTTTCAAGCTCGACAGTGCGCGGGGAGAACATGGTTGGAACGTTGCGTCGTCACAACCGAGCGACGGGTCAAAATTGTAAACAGAGACCGTGAGCGGTGCAGATCCATAACCGGAGCGACCCTTCGCGACGTCCATGATGGTAGTTTCGGTCATGAACTCCTCCTTATCGTTCCAAAACGTCTGTGGGTAGAATGTTTTTGGTTTCAGAGCCCATCAAAAGTCAAGTTTCTTCGCTCACCTGTATATAGTCAAGGATCATGGCCGCATGTGCGTCGTATTCCTTCACATCATTGGAACGGCCGATGGCACGTCCCAAGCGAGAACCGCCACGGAGCGCACGGTACTGCAAGGATGCCGTCCAGTAGGAGCCTCCCCAAACCGTCGGCCACCAAAGATCCCATCTGAGGAAGGACAATCCATCAGTCAAACCAACCCCAACACGACAAGACGCATTTTCACTCACGAGCTCTCATTCCAGTGGGAAGAGATCCATTGCAGATCAAGATTGATGATGGGCCACAAGACGTCCGCGACCCACGTGCCATTATTTCGTTCCGGCTTGATCAACCATTCGGCGTATTTGATCAGGTTGGTGGCGCGGAAAGGAGGGCCATCTGTCCATCAGCGCTCGGACAAATGCGGAAAGCGCCCCCCCAAAAAAATCCACGCACCTGCGGCGGGGGAGCCGATACGAGCCTTTGGATCGAGGATCTTATTGATCTTGACATCGAACACCGCCTCCGCAATCCCACCAGTAAACACGTTCCCGGCGAGGCTGATCACCTGTTGCGTTCTGGTGAGAGCATGGACGACATCGTCTACCTGGGAGCGCAGACTCGTGTCCCCAAGCACCGTGAGCTCGTTGATCCACGGGTGGTAGACGAGGCAGGCGTCGCGAAGCCAGTAGACTGAGTACTCAGGATGATTTGGATCCGGGATGACCGCAGCAACCACACCAACCTGAAAGAGTGCAGAAGTATGTCAACAATCAAGATAAGCTCCCTCGAATGGCTAGCTTCAATGGGGGGGATATTGATAACAACGCACGTCTGCGCCAGCTTCCGGGCCGGTGGTATCGTGAAGAAGAGTTCTCTTGGTGGCAGCTTCTAAGTTTGAAAAGTATTCCTTGACAGCCACCTCAGATTCCTCGAGAGTCATCTCGTTCGGGTCTTTCTGACATGAGAGGGGAGTGGCGAATGCCTGGCTCACGAAACACAGAGCGGAGAAGAGGATCAAGAGACGCATGGTTGCAATGATAGCGGAAGTGTGAGTACGGGAAATTTTGAACCTTCCTTTATATTATAGGCCTGTATCAGCACAGCCGACGCGCGGTATTCGAGGAAGGTCCACTACTCACTGATGCACATGTCCAATACAGCAACGAACATTTGATTCTGTAAGTATGATGGATTGCTAATGAAATAAAGCAAGGAGAATCACAGGCCGCGTCCTGAAAAAGTGCGTACACGTTGCAGAGGTTGATCGTTTTGGGGCAGTTTCATTCTCCTCTCCGAGATACAATACTGCCCCTTGGTGTCCATATAGCCACGGCCATCCTCCCCTAATCCATGCCAGAATTTGAAAATATATAAAACAGTGTTCTGCCATGGTCTTCCGAATATGGTGCCTAGCTTAATGGCGCTGCATTGGAACCGAACGAATTAATAAATCGAAACATCTCCACCATAATCGTGCTACCTTGATTTGATCAAACGTGAGATGGTGTGAGTACTGTGCGTAGGACGTCCTCGAAGATATTATGGGGAAATGGTTGAGGACTGCTCTGGCCCCTCGCTTCGCTTGGAGCGCTGAGACCGCGCTCGCAGGGAATCATTATCATATAGCACTACACATAGAAAGTCAGTGAATATACATTTACAATAAGATATACAATATCGATACAATACCTCCATGTCATCATCAATGGCACCTCGGTTATCTCTCGGCTCAGCGTGGTCAGCATCACGTACTGTTGATGGTGGCACGTTTGACACGTCGATGAATGATCGTGAACTTCGCCCGAGCTATGTTATGGCCACGTAGGATGATGACACGTCTACCCAAGCTGCAACAACTTTGCAATATAAGGAAAACTGAAGAGAGCCGATTTTGGACTGCTTCCAACTTTGCGGAGAGTAGGGGGATCTATGTACAAACACATACATGACATGACGAAGAAAAGAAGCAGCGACGATGTGTTATTTGTGGTGTAAACAAAGCCTTGCACTTTGTGAAAGCAAAGCCAAATAGACGCAATTGAGACTCACAAATGAATAATTTCGATTTCTGCCCACTTGTGACTTTTGACTGTCTGTCAGCTTAGGCAGTGCTTAGGTTAGGCCTCTTAGGCTCGATGCAGTTCGGTCCGGCGATATCGTCCCGAGTTGCCTTTCGGAGGGCGCCGGCCGAGGTGTGCATCCCGCGTCGGGGCTGCCCCCTGTCCTCTGCCTTGGATGGTGCATCATAATTCATGAAAATGGCCTTTTTCTGGAGCCGATGCGCTTTTCCTGTCAGAGAATCCCTCCACTGTTCAAAGCTTGCGGGTCGGTCCCGGTCGAATGCATGCCTCGGCAATGGGGCGCGGTAGGCCTCTAGCAGATAACCTCAGGACCGACGGGTTGTTTAGATGTTCGATGGCCCAGAGCTCGCGTCCAGGTATTCGTCAATCCTTCCGTCTTTCGTCATGAGCTGAAGGATTTCGTCCGCCGCTCGTTACTGCCCGGCATAGTCCGTGAAGGATCGTAGGAAATCCGCTTTCAAGACGTGCCAGGCGTTCATTTCGAACGGTACTTCGTTCGGGTCATTTTTGACTCTGTTCAGCTAATCGAGGTTCCTCTCTGCCCACCCGTTGACCTTGGGGCCTTCGATCAAGGAGAGGAAGTACGCGCTCTTCGCCGTACATCAGTTCATTATCATGATGCATTCAAAAGCGGAGCTGAGTTTTGGAGCGGTCATCATCGAATTTAGTGGGTGGATTATCCTCCAATTCTTCGTACTTATCGTTTGTTGGTTCCCTCATCTAGAGGAACGTGTCGTCTTCGGTGCGTCGCGACGGGCTTGCGCTCGGTGTCAGACGAGCGGATTGCGAACACCATGGGTCGGATAGGTTGCAGAGGTGGCATTGGTACGTCTTGCAGCAGTTCGTCTGATTCGACCAGCGCCTCCATATCGACGCTGAAGGCTGGGCAGCGCGTCAATCCCAGTCTCATGCGTGCGACTCGTACTGCGCGCCATGAATTTCCTTCTCTTTCAATTCAAATCATACCCCTTCGTGGTTTTTAACGGCCATCTCGGCCCTGCGAAGGTTCTCGTAGTAGTCCGTCCAAGGGGCGTTGTCCTTGTAGGAACCTCAGACTGGTCGTTTGGCCTACTGTATTGCTAGGTCCTCTTTTGGTTGGGGTTGTAGTTCAAACGGGCAGCGTAGTTCGGCGCGCATTTCCGCCATGTGTCGCTGGGCTGATGGGAACCGATTCGTCTTTTCGGGATCGTCTGCGACGCCCTTTCCTTTGCGCGAGGAGGTCATAGCGTCTTCCTTCTTTGACTTAGTTGTAGCCCGTTCAATAAATTCGATCTCGCTTTCGATATCACGCTCAGTCGGGTTCTTTCTTCCCAAGTGTTTCTGTGCCGCGTGGCTAAACAATGGGTAACTAAGTCGGGACGTCAGTTGGCTCAGAGACGAGCAAACCCCCACACGCGGGTTCGAGATGCGATTGGAAGTCAAAAACTAGGATTTTGGAAGCGTCCCAGAGATTAGATCGGGAGTTTGCTGGTCACCAGCGATAAGTAAGGTTGGCATCGACGTCCCACAGTTGCTTACTTTTAGCACGCGTTACGATCACGTGAGAGCCCTACAGCTTGGCTGAGAAGCATGGCACTTTCCGCACATTTCAAATGATAAGCGTTATACCTCGAGATAAAACATATAATAAACTTAATTTAATAAGTTGTTTACTACAAACAATGGATTTATTTTTAACTCCGTCGCTTCATTTTTTTCCAAGTTATTTTTCTCTCTAAGCCTTTTTCTCTAAGCCGTTTATTTAGTGTGAAATAAAGTACAGAAAGTACAGTACAAGCAAATTCTAAGGCTGAGACGGGGACGCAGGCGCGAACACAAAGCAAGGAGGGGGGTGCAGTGGAAGGGGAGGCACGATGGAGACTGCGCGGGCACTCGGGGGTGGAGGGGGGCACGACAGCGATGGGCACGTGGGCACACGCATGTGCATTCGCTGTGGATTGTCCACCACGGCGTGTTGTGTGCGCACGTGGGGCGGGCGATTGGGTAGTGTTGTGCGCCCTCGTGTGCGCGCGCGTGAAGGGCCGGCTATGGGGGCGGGGCAGGCAGTTCAGTGCCCCCTCGTGTGCACTGCAGGCCAGACTCAAGGGTGCTATGCTGCAATATCGTGCACACGGGCGGGACGAAGGTGGTGAGCTAATGTAGTGCTCCCATACGTGCGCTGAGTGGTGTCACGTGCGCTGCGGGCCAGATCCATAAGGGCAGCATGTATTCCGTGTGTGCGCGGAGGCTGGCCAATGGGGGCGCATCAGGTGGTGTCGCGCGGGCTGTGAGAGAGGCCCACAAGGTGCCGTACGCACTCGCGAGGGCCAGGGCGCATTGGGTGATGTTGCGCATGTTGTGGGGGAGACTTACAAAAGTGCGGTACGCGCGCGACATCACACGGCGCCGTCATGTCTGCCT
>QLOT01000071.1:0-16888 GCA_003313875.1 Russula aff. compacta
AGGGCTTTACAGGTGTGACCTGTAACCTGGAGGAGCGCATGGTCCGAGCCCAGGCTGCCTTCCCAATCTATTTTGAGTGCTGTGAATGTATTGGCTAGCACTGCGGCCTCGTTGTACCAGGCTAGGTCGATGACAGAGTCGCGTTCGTGTTCAGCTCCTCTGTGCGTGATCTCACCTGGGTTGTTGGCCAGAGAGAGCAGGTTCGCTGCTGCCCACTCTTCAATCTGGCCGGCCCACCTGGAGCGGGGATTGTCTTGTGGTGACCACGCTGGCGAGTGGGTGTTGAAGTCCCCTATAACCAGCGTGGGGATGGAGGCATCTATATCCAAATTGAGGAGGGCGTTGAGGCTGGACAGGTCCCTAACGTCATGGTAGAAATTTATCAGCCTCCAGGTTTCCTTGTCGAAAACAGCGTCAAGGACCTGTAGGCAGTGGTGAGCTGAAATGTCCAGTCTAGGGACGAGTGTGAAAGGTGGCTCATGGAGAGGGTCTATGGCCCGCCTGCGGGCATATGCCATGACCTTTGGTCTTTGGCCTTTGGGTATGTTGGGGTATATGAGTTCCCAGCTGGCAGAAGCGACGCCGCCCAGTACGTCCACACCCTCTCGGGCTGAGTCTTTGCGGGCAGTGCCGATGGTGTCAAACCACGGTTCCTGAAGGAGAAAGACATTAGTAGTGGAGTCACTGTTGAGAAGTGCATGAGTGACTGCGTTACGCCTACGCATGTTTACTGATGCAATTGTTATTGGTCCGAGCGCAGCCATTAAAACCATGACTCGTTGGCAGCGCTCAGGTCTGGGCGCGAGTCGTTGGTGGAGTCAGGCAGGTTCGGGCTCACTGGGGGGTCACTGTCAACCTCCATGGTGTGTACCATGGCTCGGAGCGCAGCCGCATCTGAGCTAGCCCTCAGGGCCGAACGGACTTGAAGGCTGGTAGTATTAGGGGGTAGGGGGGGTGGGTTAAAGAGGTCATAGTCCTGACTATCGATCTCTTTGATGTGGGACTGGGGGGGGAGGCCAGGGCCCTCGCGTGGGTCCCTTTCCTTGCCCTTACTCGGGTTCTTACCTGGGTGTGGTGCTCTGCGGGGCCGGAAGAGGGAGCGTGCAGGGCAGATTTCCTCACGGCAGTGATGCCCGAGTCTGTGGCAGTTAAGACACTTGTATGTCTTGCAGTCGCATATGCCTGCAACAGCGTGTTTGCGGGGGCACCGTTGGTTGTGCTCCTCTGACTTGTGGGCTGCGCCACAAATATAGCACTTTACCGAGTCCTGTTCCAGAGGACACCCTTTGGAGCCTTTGTTGTGTCCCAGTGTGTGGCACCTGGAGCACTGCACCAGGAGTGGCTTGTCGATCCATCTCTGGACCTGGACCTCCTTTCCAAAGAGCGCTGTGTGGCCTGTTAAGAGAGTGTTCGTAATGGCCCCATCGGGGTCCGAGATTGCGAACGTGATGGTGGAGTAGGAGGATGAGATCTGTCCTACTGGTTTCAACCAGCGAGGTGGCATTGCAAAAAAGGCCTTCTTGAGGCCTGGGAGCGTCCTCACCTCATCCATGAGCGAGTCTGGCCCAAAAGCGAACCTGTCATCATGTGAGACGGGCACGCCATGTACAAGGAGCCTCGTCCAGCCTAGGGACGGGCAGAGTTGGCCCGTTCCTTGGAAGGGGCTGAGTAGGACATGCTCATACGAGGAGATTATGTCAAACGGGATGTGCCCGTTGAATGAGTAGACAAAGTTACCTTTGCTGGTGGCACTGATGCTCCATCTGCCAGCTCTGAGTGGGATAGGGTGGGCTACTACCTTCGCCATCTTGAGCTTGACCTCATGGACAATTGCATCAGCTGCTCGCACACGTATGCATTGCTCCGCGGTGGTGTCTGAGAAGCCCCCTGAGCGGAGGACTGTGACCTCCGTAATTGCTGGAAGCGGGTTTGTATGGTTCGTTTTGGGGAGGTTTGGTTGGTCATGAGCTGGCCGAGCAGCCATGCTCGCATAGGAGGCAGGCGTGAGGTTGAGTTGGAAGGGTTGGGCTGGATTGGGCGCGTTGGTGGAAGACTGGCCCTTTCCTCTCGCTCTCCTGTTGCGGCGCATGACTGTCATGAAGCCTTGGTCGCTGTCGGATGGGAGGTCATCAGTCCTAGGTGGAGGGGCATTCGCACTTGCCTTGGGTGTGGCCTCAAGGGCAGGCCGACTGGGTGTGGGTGCAGGTAGCCGAGCTCACCGTGAGGGAGTATTATGGATGTGACCTGGTGCTCTGGGTGGGTTATTGACCTCTTGTGGAGCGCGAGAGGCTTGTGGAGGAGGCATGTTCACTCTTTCGAGTGCGTCAAGTCTGGCCATGAACGGAGTCATCGCTGCCCTGACTGCAGCCATGATGGCTGCAGTGGCCGTGGTATCTGTTTGGTTGGTGGGTGCAGGGGGAATGCTCTTGCCAGGAGAGGCCCTATTACTCACCGGGGATTGCGTTTCGCCCATGACAATGTCAGGGGAAGGTGTTTTTCTTGAGCGCGGGGTGGGTGAGGGCTCCAGTCTTGCAGGAGTGCGTGGGGTAGGCGTGGCTGACCTTCCCCTCGGGGTTGAGGCAGGGGAGGGTCGTTTCACTGCCTGGGGTGGGTTAGATCTGGTGGCTGTAGGGGTGCTAGGGCCAGGGGTCGGGGCTGAGCCTGACACTGTGCGTTTTTTCCCTGCCATGGGAGGGGGAGGAAGAGTGTCCAGCGGGCCCTCAAAGGGTAGATTGAGGCCTAAGGACGCAGCAGCTGCTGTGAAGTAGGAAGCATTTTTGTTGCGTACCGCAGCTGCTATCTCTGCTTCTTGTTCAGCGGCCCAGCGGTCAATCTGGTTCGCTTTCCATTCTCGCCATTTTTCTTCAGCCTCTACTGTGGCAACTTTGGCAAGGTCTTGGTCTGCCTTTTTTTTGAAACTGAAGTACCAGTCCATGTAGTTATCTGCATCAGGGCTGATGCAGAGTTCAATGTGTGAGGATGCCAGGGCGAGGTGGTGGAAGAGTGTGGGGTATGCTGGTGCGATGGGGTTGGGATCAACCGTCTCTGCGCACACCTTTGAGAGGGTGGACTCATAGCCTTGCACCTCTTGGCGGTGGTACCCTCTGCCGATGGCAGCAACCAGAGCACAGGCAAGTCTGGCCCAGTCTCTAGGGCTCAGTGGTGTGGGATCACGAGATGGGTAGTAGCCCCGTTCAATGGCAGCTAGAACCATGTTCACAGCTGAGTTGAAGGTTCCTGATGGTATGTCCACCCCGACCTTCTCACCACAGAAGTCATACTCGCCTTCATTGTCATGGTTGAACGGGTGCCTGAAGCCGTCAAGAACTTCCTTGATGATACGCTTATGTTCTTCCTCGACGTCTTTGGGCAGGGTCAACCTGAAGGGGTTGTCTGGGGCACGGTATGGGGTTATTTCAGGGAACAGGGAGAATAGGGAGGGGTCAGGGGGTTTTTGGGGGTGCGGGGGGGCACGCTTTGGGGTTAGGGTTAAGGGCGGTGTTGGTGGTAGTGGATCAAGTGCCATCAATCACAAAACCCATTGTTACACTGATTAAGACAATTTACCATTGTTCTCCTGTTTTGTACGAGAATAGTGTCTTTATCTATATAAGCCATAGTAACTACAGAGACAAGCCTCAAGCTTGTTCTCCTGTGCAATACCAGGTTGTTACAAGGTCTTCAGAAAGGCTCACTGCTGCCTGTAAATTGGTCCTTGTGTCTCTAAGTCTTCTAGCCACTTGTGAAGCGCTAGCTTTCTATCCTCAGTCAGAGGTGACTATATCTCAAACCCTTGTCAGTGTATGCGCGTCGCGTCACGTGACTTCTTGACTTGGTCGAATCTGACTCGAACGATTGACACGCCGGCCTGGGCGTGACAGTTCTTTTGTTCTATCTGGGCACAATTGATGTCAGCTTGGCATAAGGAGGAAAAGAAAGAGTACAAACTCTTGGGACTCAATATTTTGCATTACCACCTCGTGCCTTCAACAGAGCAGAAACGTGGCATGGCATGCTCTCAAATAGCTTATCTAAAGCTGCCTTGGGGAAACGCTGCCATTCCTCCTGAATTGTGGCCCATAGCTCCTCCTTGTTGCATGGCAATGGGTTGCAAGCACAAAGCATAGAATCCAATTGATCCCAGACATGCTCTATGATGTTCATATCAGGACTGGATGGCACCCACGGCAGTTGCTTGATCTTCTTTTTTTGGAAAAAGGCTTGCGCGACCTGCACCAGTGTTTCAGATCGTTATCTTACTGGAAAATTGGAGCTGCAGGTCCGGTACACCTCACTTTTTGATCCTTTAGGGTCCCAAGATAATCCTTTTCAAGGATATTAACATAGTCAGGGCCCCTGATGATCCCCTCGATTTGGTGAAGTCTTCCCACCCCTCGGCCCGTGATGCACCCCCACACCATCAAATTTCTGGCACCATGTTTGATGGTCTTCTTTGTGAAACGATCATCCAGAGCCTGTCCTGGCTTGATCCAGCAATACTGATGCCCATCGGACTTGAATAACATGAATTTTGATTCATCTGAAAAAATGATGCACTTCCAATCCTTGACCGTCCAATGGATATGCTGCAAGGCCCAGAGTCACCGCTTCTCCTTATTGGCCGAAGATAGATAAGGCTTTGACCTGCAAATGCAGCACACCAGTCCATGTTCCTTCAATCGCCTTCCAATCTTCTTGGCTGATACCTCAGGGAAGGCCCTTTTCTGTACCTCCGTGACATTCGCAGCCTCCGTAGTTGCAAGCATTCGTGCAGCAATGCATATCTCTCAAAGCTCCATTTTGCGTGGATGGCTGGTTTTGGGGTTAACGTGGTAATAATTTCCCGATTCGGTGTATCGTTTAAGGATACGAGATACAGTAGTGCAATGAACACCAAATTTAAGGGCAAGCTCCCCATGGCTGCTGCCAAGCTGTCGGTGCTCCACAATCCGAGCCACCTTGGTGGGTGATGTGTAAACCATGGATCGAAAGTGATGTCAGAAAAGCACCAGAGGGTTAGCGCAAAAAAAAAAGTGGTAGTGGCCACAATTATGTCATGCTGCCTCCTGGGACAAAAGTATTGCACGTGACACATTTTAAAGATTGGTCATTAAATCTTCAAAATTGGAAGACACATCTTATTTAGGCATATATTTTTATTCCATGCATCTATATCTACCTTAAACTAGCATTCATAGTGGCAGCAATAAGTGGAGACAAAAGAATGCGAGATATTTTTGATGCTTGCAAGTCACATGCATTACTTTTGTCAGCCACTGTAGAACTCTTGCCAGTGTATGCGCATTGCGTCAGGTGACTTGTTGACTTGGTCGATTCCGACTCGAGCAATTGACACGCCAGCCTGGGCATGACATTAGAATAAGCTTCTGAAACCTCAAATTCTATCATAATACAACTAGTTCATCATGTCTAGTTCGAAAGGAAAAATGACGGACAATACAGTGGCGTGAGCAATGCTCCGTTGCCCATTCCAGATCACCCCATGTGCCTCGAATAACTTGTCCTTAGCACAAACAGTGAACCTAAGGCATTATGCCGCAGGAGAAGATAAGGCCCCATGGGCAGGATACTACGCCCTATTCAAGGGAGCCAAGCTGGCAGTCGAAATCTTCAAAGGCGTCTGGTTCGAGATTGAACTAGACAGCCCTATCTTCAGAGCATCCCACATCACACGAGATGGACTTGGCCTGGTCCATACTCCAAGCCGAGGAATCGACATGGATGCCCTCCGCACATCCGGAGAACCCATACCGCGGTCGCGCGCCCCATCTTGAGCCCCGTCTTGTGCTGCCAGTATAGTATCAGTACCAGATCCAGACCAACCTATGGCACCACAGCCCGTAACCTTTGCAGCACTAAGGTCCTCTGACACCGAACACGGCTGTGAACCACCACACCACCCCCGAGGTACCGGGGATGATCCAGTCACACTTGCAGACCTTGATGTGCCTGAGATCCGGGCCGATAAAGATGAACACATGGCAGGCGCGACACCCACAAAGTTTGATGGCAATCATGCTAAAACCAGGCTGTTTCTAAGGAACTTCAACCACTTCATGATGATGAATAGACGTACCAGCATAGCCAAGGACCCATACGTGAAATGCGCATACTTTCTCGGGCTCCTTGAGGGACCCAAGATCGATGCCTGGGTCATTCGAAAAAACAAGTGGCTTGCCAATGTCGAAGACAACCCGAGCAAACTCCCATTTGGCATGACCCCTTGGCAGGTCTTGGAGCAAGAATTCAAACGGTCATTCACAAACTATGCCAAACAGGAAAAAGCGGCCGACGAATTGCAGAAGCTCAAAATGACCGGTGGCAATATAGATGAATATATTGCCGCATTCGAAAACCTTGGAGGCCTCACAAATATAGACCTCAACGATCCTGCAGCCTTGCGTATCTTCACCCATGGTCTTCCTCAATCCTTGGCTGAAGAGAGTATCCACTGCAATCATCCCTTGAACTTTGAGCAGTGGGTCCGATCGGCGCAAGAGGGTCACAGAGTCTGGTTGCAGACTCAGGCTCTGTTTAGGGATTACTCCAACCCCCAGCAACCCAGAAACCAAGCCCAGAACCAGAACACTGGTAAAGGCAGGTGGTCCTGGGGTCACAGGGGAGGACAAGGATGGGGGGGAGGAGGCAACAACAATAACGCGCAAGCCACGTGTCCTCACCTTCCACCATGTGACCCAAACGCCATGGACACTTCAGCCAGCGCTGCGCGAAAAGCCGTGACCAAAGCTGACAAAGAAAAGTGCCGGAAAGAAGGCTGGTGTTTCCAATGCAACAAACAAGGTCACATGGCCAGAACTGCCCAGACCAAAAGCCAGCGGCACGTTCTGCTCAGACGACGAGCGATGCTGACTCAACTGCGACTTCAGAAACTGGCCTGGAAGCACCTGGAAATGCACCCTCCAAGATAGCTGGAATCAAAAGCATTATCATGGGTTTCTCGGAGGAGGAAAGAGATGCCTTTATCAAGGCAATGAATGAAGGCAAAGATGGACTGGATTTTCAAAGTGCCTGAGTGCATCGGCTCTCACCCAGGCAGTAGCACAAGACTCTGTATATAGGTGCAAGCATCGAGCAATAAAAACAACTACTCTTATGCGCACCAAAAAGAAACAAGCTGATAGAATTGCCCTCTTGGACACAGGAGCAACAGAATGTTTTATCCACCCACAAACAGTACAAGAACTAGCACTCCAAAGCAAACTTCTTGACAAACCAAGAAAAGTCAAAAACATTGATGGAACACTCAATAGAATGGGCGATATTACCCATGAAGTCACGATGAAAGTAAAATGTGCTGGGCTTGAAGCATCCCATCAATTCTTAATAGCAGACATCGGAGAAGACAACCTCATTCTGGGATACCCCTTCTTCGAGGCTGCAAAACCAAACATTGACTGGAGCAATGGTTGACTGTTAGATACTGTCACCATCTCTACCAACAACGCCAGCAAGTGGAAGATACAAAAGAAGGGAAACTACAAAAATCCTACAGACTGGGTACAATCCATACCAGGATGGGAAGAAGGAGATGAAGTATGGATCAGGACCAATGTTAGGAAGATGAAGGTAGCTCAACAGCTCACCATTGATGCTACTCATAAAACTAAACGAACTTGGCAAGAACTAGTCCCACCACAATACCATCATTTTGGCCAAGTATTTTCGGAAACAGCCTCCAAATGATTCTCTGAGAGACAGCAATGGGACCACACAATAGACTTGAAGTCAGATGCACCAGCGTACATCGACTGTAAAGTCTACCCCCTATCTCCAAAGGAAAAAGAAGAACAGAAGGAGTTCCTTGCTACTAACTTGCAGCTTCAGAGAATAGGATGATCTAAATCACCTTATGCCAGCGGGTTCTTCCTTATTTGAAAGAAAGATGGCAAGTTTAGACCAGTTCAAGATTATAGGAATCTAAACAAATGGATGATTCCTAATAAACACCCCCTTCCACTCATCACCGACCTCATCCATGACCTCTCTGGCAAGAAACTATTCTCTAAATTTGACATCCGTTGGGGCTACAATAATATTCGAGTCAAAGAAGGCGATGAATGGAAAGCAGCATTCAAAACTAGTGAAGGACTCTTTGAGCCCACAGTAATGTTCTTTGGCTTGACCAACTCACCTGCGACGTTCCAGACTATGATGGACGATATATTCAGAGACAAGATCACACAAGGATGGCTCAGAGTCTATATGGATGATGTTATCATCGCTACAGAAGACAATGACAAAATCCATAAAGAAAAAGTCGATCAATTTCTAGCAAAACTAACGGCCCATGACCTCTATCTCAAACCAGAGAAATGTTGCTTCCACCAAAAAGAAGTCGAGTACCTAGGAGTGATCATTGGTAATGGCAAAGTCAGGATGGACCCAGTCAAAGTCCAAGGTATCGCTGAATGGCCTGTACCGAAGATGGTCAAAGAAACTCATAGTTTCTTAGGCTTCTGCAACTTCTATCGTGCCTTCATTTCCCACTTCTCCAACAAAGCCCGTCCATTGAACGACATGACCAAGAAAAACTATCAATGGCGATGGACAGACAAAGAAAATGATGCCTTTCAAACACTCAAAAATGACTGTACCTCTTTCCCCGTCCTTCGCACTCCAGATTGGTCTAGATGATTCATAATGGAGACTGATGCATCAGGCTACACACTTGGCGTCGTCATCTCTCAAGAATTTGATGATGGTGTCCACCCTATTGCTTTCCACTCCCGTAGCCTCCAAGATGCAGAATGGAACTATGATGCGCATGACAAAGAACTTGCCAGTGTCATCTTTGGCTTCAAATGCGGCCGCCCCCTCTTCCTAGGAGCGGATCAACCGATTCTGGTTCGCACCGACCATAAAAATCTTCAATACTTCAGAGAACCTCATAAAATCACTGGCCGCCAAGCACAGTGGATGGAATATCTGCAAGACTATGACTACACCCTTGAGCACATAGCAGGTACCTCTAACACCATTGCCAACCTCCTCTCCCGTCGCATCGACCTTAACAAGGGGGTGAACACCAACAAACCACGCACACTACTCCCTGACCACCTCTTCCTATGTAAAGTTTTTCTTGAAGATGACCCACACCTCCGACACAAAGTCCTACAAGACATTCACGACTCCCCAGCAGGAGGACACCCAGGTATCAGCAATACCTGGTATCTAGTAAAAAACAAATACGAAGGACCTAGACTCTGGAAATTTGTTGAGGACTACGTCAAAGGATGCGCCCGCTGTCAAGAGTCAAAAACCAATATACACAGAACCAAATTACCACTACACAGGGTAGACACCCACATAGAAGAAGGCCCTTTTCAATATGTATCAATGGATCTCATCACAGATCTACCTAAATCAGATGGTTTTGATTCCATCCTCATTATCATCGATCAAGGATGTACAAAAGCAGCTAAATTCATCCCTTGTCACAAAACGATAGACAGAGTAGGCATTGCCAATGAGTATCTGAAACACCTCGTGCCCTGGTTTGGACTTCCCAGACAAATCATTTCTGACTGAGACCCCCATTTCACCTCCAAGTTCTCCAGGATGCTCTGTAACGCTACAGGCATAACTCAAAACTTGTCTACTGCCTTTCACCCAAGGACTGACAGACAATCAGAATGAATGAATGCATGGATAGAACAGTATCTTCAACCATGGTCAACCGCAAGACAGGACAATTGGGCCAAGATGATACCAATTCCCGAATACGCCCACAACTTGTGGAAACATGAGGGCACACAAAAAGGCCCACATAAACTCCTGATCGGCATTAGACCCCAAGTATCTATCCTAGAGGTAACAGATGAAGTGCCAGCAACTAAAGAACATCTAGAAGCCCTAGAAGAAGCAAGGGATGCAGCACAGAAATGTCTACAACACATTCAGAAAACCAAAGAACAAAAGAAAGTCATGGAGATGAAGGTGGGAGAACAAGTATGGGTAGAAGGCAAGAACTTCAACATCTCAGGATCGAAAAAGCTCAGCCCTAAGCATTACGGACCCTTCACAATCACGGAGAAAATCAGATCAAGCACTTATAGAGTGGACCTCCCCTCCTCCGTGAGGATCCATAACGTATTCCATGGCAACCTACTTCTCCCATATAAGGAGATGGAAGTGTATGGTCAACCCTTCACAAGACCACCACCTGACCTAATCGATGGCGAAGAAGAATACGAGATCGAATTGATTAAAGATATGAGGAAGCGAGGATGTAAAGTCCAATACCTCATGCACTGGAAAGGATATCCATCAGCTGATGACTCATGGATCAATCACAAAGACCTACACGCACCTGACTGTCTAGCGGAGTTCTACCTTTCCCGTAGGGTGGACAAAGCCATGTATAAATACACCATCTCCTACCTCAAATGACTCTTCAGTTCTCTCTCTCAGACAACTACCAAAAAATCTAACATGCCCACTACTCATTCTTCTTCGACCTCTTCTCGCAACTCTGTCTGTGTCCCATCCTCTCGTAGCTCAGTCCGATCCCCCTCCCCATCCGAGTCCCTTCTCAATGAGTCCTTCCGCTATGGCATCGCGGTCAACAATGTATGTTGTATTCAAGCTTGCCATGCCCTAGAGGAGACAGCAAGGCAGACACAGGAAAATAGAGAGCTCCAACTAAACCACACTATCAGTATGGCTATGGAGCAAGCTAGCAACAATGGCCAAACCGAAATTGCACAATGACTGACCCTCCTGGCCGTTGAAGCTCTAGCCGGCCCCGAGCCCATTCTCATGGTACCCCCTTGTGACAGTACCCCCTTTCCCACCGACATCATCATTCTCAACTGATGTTCTGCCACGTCGGTCTCCCCTCTCCCCACGTATGAAACCTTGCCTGCACCAGTCACCATTGACACAGAACTGCCAGCCGTCGCCTACTTGATTCCACTTCCCAGCTCTCCCATCCCATCCTATCCCACTACTGACATCCCCCCTGGTTGGATTGACAACGAAGCACAAGGACATCCCATTGACTTTGCCATCCCGCTCGTTGATAGAACCACAGTTGAAGAAGGTTCCATCAACGCCCCCTTCATCCAGTTCGCCTGGGGAAACCCAGACACTTATCCTATAGTCCGAGGAACACATGGTGCAAACCGCCAAGTATATCTCCAGTCACTCCATGCTCACTCCAACCCATACCCCCGCCCCGAGTTATCTAGAAAGCAAGCCTTCCTCTTTCATGCAGACCAGCCATTCACACAACATGTTGACTGGGCCATCTGCGAAGAGCGTGATGTCACACTCACCACAGAAGTTCTCCATCACCACCATGCCCAACAGAAGCTGGGAAGGATGGCTGAGGAAATTAACATGGCTCGTATCCGCTTCAACAACCTCCAATGGCGCATCCAAGAATCTCACCACAAGCTCAGCAAAGCTGACGCATATCGCCGACTATGCCCCCATCTCTTCTACGACCTACCACAGCTAGATGTCTTTGAAACTGGCATCGTAGAAGAGGGCCTAGCCCAGATCGATGACCCCTGGTATGTTGAGCCAGCCGTAGGTAGAGAACTAGAGTGTGAGTGGTGTGGAGAACGAGGCCATTTCACCAAATACTGTAACGAGATCTCTCGCTGCACCCTCTGTACTGAATTTGGTCATCTCCCATGGGATTGCCCCGTCCCTCACAGCTTCTGCATCGCTGACAAACCCTGCCAGGCCCCATTCAACCACAAAAATTATGACACTACTTGCACCTCAGAAGTCATGACCTTCTAAGGACACTAACAAGGGGGTGATGTCACGATTCCATTCTAGGACTATTTCCTTTTGTTTCCCCTTTCTGTACGATGCACGACGTCGCTCTTCTATTGTTCCCTGCTCTTGGCTAGTCCTCATTGTTCTCCTCATATATCACAAAACCCATTGTTACACCGATTAGGACAGTTTCTCATTGTTCTCCAGTTCTGTACAACAATAACGCCTCTGTCTTTATAAACTGTAGTAAGTACAAGGACAAGCCCTAAGCTTGTTCTCCTGTGCAATACCAGGTTGTTACAAGGTCTTCAGGAAGGCTCACTGCTGCCTGTAAAGTGGTCTTAGTGTCTTAAGCCTTCTAGCCTGCTGTAAAGTGCTAGCTTCCTATCCTCAGTCAGAGGTGACTTGTACCTAGAACTCTTGTCAGTGTATGCGCATCGCATCACGTGACTTGTCGACTTGGTTGATTCCGACTCAAGCAATTGACATGCTGGCCTGGGCATGACACTTGGCCTTGGACATTTCCATCTCATATTAGTGTTACTAAGGTTATATATCAAGTAGATACAGTGTAAGTATCATAAAAGTGGGCCTCCACAAGGCCCACTTAATTCATTTCATCATGCCTTGGCCATCCCCATCATAGGTTGCAGGTGACGCTGCCTGACTGGCCTGACCAAACGCCCTATACACGTATTCTCAAGGCAACACGGCGACCTGGAGTGCCAGGTCCGGTACTTGGGTTACCCAATAAGGTAACCTAATTACCCATTTGCTTAATTAGATAAGCGCGCAGACACAGATCATCATCTTAAGGAATTCAAGAGGCAGCACAATTGCTTGTGCACACCCAATTTTTTCACAAAGTCCATTATGCAATGTGTAGATGTTGAAGAATGGACTCAATTGAACTGGCAAGATAGTCACCTATCGGGTACATGGAATCGCTGGTCTGATGTACATATATCATTTGTGGGGTGACTCACATCAACTGAGCCGAACAATAGACTCAAACCCAGCAATCTTCTTTGTATACCAGTACTCCGGTACACTTTGATTCAAGTTTCAACTCTTCTGAACCTCAGGATCTTTCTGTGGATGACCTGGCCTTCATTAAGTCACTGACTCACTGGACACTGCGAATGTCATCAAACACAGTTTACCTTGGATGCTTAGACTCTCTTGTGAAGAAGGATGAAGAGATAAATATATTGAAGGATCGTATTGTTGACCTATAGCACGTATTACAGTATTTTGACCGCATATATTCTAACTTTATGGTCTAGAAATCAGGTTATCGGCGCATTGAGCACAAAGCTCTCCTCAAACCCAGGCCCCTCCTTGATCGTCCCTGGATTGACTAGTTCTTTAGGTACATCGGAAACTGATCTTGCCCCACTCCTTGAAGTCGACTATCCCTATGCCAAGCACTGGACTCGAAGGTGCGCCGATAAGAGCCAGATAGCTATTATCAAGGTGGTGGATGTCAGCAGCATGTCAGACAGGGATGCTGCCCCTGGCAGCGATGACACGGATGAAGATGATGGCATACTTGCATTCCTCGAAAGAGAGGATGGTAAACTGATATCATCTGATGAAAGGCAGCGCCTCTATAGCTCTATGCGGGGCTTCTGGAATGACCATATCGATCCCAACAATATTCCTGGGAACTGGTCTTTGACTGGTGAAAGGATTTGGAACTCCTTTTGGAATTTCCTGGAGGGAAAGTTTTTCTATCTACGCCTGTGCACCTTCTATTGGAAAGTCAATGAACTCTGGAAACGAAACTACCACAGCTGGCATTGAACTTTTATTAACAGGACTCTTGACACAGGTCATACATCTCAAAAACATAAGTGTGGAGAGACATCAGCAACAGATGACAATGTTGCTCGATCGAAGAAAGCCAAAGAAAAGGCCCAGGCTATATCTGTAGACACTGACACCTAGGACACCCACGATGCTGACAGTGTCAATCTAGCAACAGACTTGAATGCTAGAGCCAGCGCCACTGATAGTACACAGCTATACAAGGTATGCATCAACTTATTGTCTCTGACAGATCAGTTGTATCGGAAAGTTGAATCATTTTGCAGCCACACATTGCACGTCCACTGAAAAATCCATTGTAGGTTGACATCCATATTGTTGCATGATGCTAATCATCGGACAGAGCCAATATCACCATTGATATAAATTCACTAAGCGTCCCTTCAATGCCAATTGGTATTATTTCTGTTACAGATATACTACCCCTTTCTAAACCTGCATATAGGGGGCATCTTGTTGCCGTCATCCAGTGCTCAAACCACTGAAAGGACTCATATCTCCAATGGCATACTACCTATGGTTGCATGTGCCCCGTCATGACTGCACACACCTGCATGCATCACACATGTGCTCTTCTGGTTAGTGTGAGGGATGGTCAGATGAATACACACCTATATGCGTCGCATTTAATGATAAGCTGCTGATTTTTATTGTTGAGACGATCAACTTCAGCTTTCATGCAAGTGAACTCTTGATGCCATGAAGCAGTACTGCCATGTGAAGAAATCGGGATTGTGTTTGAAAAAGGCCTCGACCTCAAGAAGGGTGTGTGAGGGAGATCCATGCTAGACAAGGCCATGCCTGCAGCCATGTCTTCATTTGAAAACTGTCTTGCCCAGTGCTGAGTCGCATCAAAGCACTGTGGTGCAATAGAAATATCTGGGATATCTGGGAAGAGTGTGGACTGTGTGGTCAACATAGTGGTATATTGACAGCAATGTATGCATCGGCATAACACAGAGTATGCCTTGGCACAATCACTGGTAATTTCAAATTCATACTATATTTGAAGTGCCCGATCGGACATCCTTGGGCCAGAGCATTGGAGCACCGGCTTGGGGCAGAATGCACGGAATGATTGCTTGCATAGATAACCACCTGTGGATGTGGACATACATACTCATATGTGTAGTATTGTTACATACTATATATCGTTATTATCCGCTTCATTATCCACAACCTTGAGGTCATCTTCAACAACCTCAGCTACTCCCCCCATCTCTGCTGCTTCCAGGCCTGGTTTCTCAACCACAAACCATCACTCCTCCGATGCAGTGGCTGTTCCCCCTGGTAGAGCTACCTTGTGTGGCACCATCGCCACAACTGATTGAATTGCGTGTACATCAATGACAAGCAGGTTGTCATCCCCAAGATATCAACATGACTTGAGGGTGTTGTGCGAAAGTTGCAGGAGGACATTGTCAGGGAGACCAAACACTGACACCAGAGCCAGAGGATGTGTATCACCACCGATTTGTAGGTAGAAATAAAAGTAGACTTCACCAAATTTGTGTTTGTCTTGATAGGAGAACTGCGAACACATATCACTATCACACAATGTAAGCATCAAATTGAATGCATACGTTGACATTGCGTGATATATGGACATGCTTCAGTTCCTTGCAGCCTTCCTTCCAAGCAGAGTGAGCTGTCTGTCCATTTGGAAGATGTACACATGCCCATCGAGTAACTTTTGGACATTCATTGAAATCACCAGTCTGTCTCAAGTACAACTCAATAGCCCCCTGTTCTACCAGGCGAAGTGTCTGAGGCACACGATCTCAGGCCCATAGCAAGATATACCCATTCCCCAAGTCAACACCACCCTATGGAACAGTCTGCACAGATGGCTCAAGATCTGGGATCATTGCCTTGAGTGCATTGATTTGAGAACGATGGAGGCCACATTGTGAAAGGTTCGCAAAGGGGTTTGAGTGTTGTTTGACCTCTTCGCCTAGATTCCCAATTGTGTGTTCCATAGTCCATTGGGAAGAGCATATCCCAGGACCCATCCGAGTGACTTCTGCAGCCAAATGATAAAGAGTATGAATTGCTGGCTGACAGAAGTGTATTCGACTAGGATTGTGCTGGTAGTAAAGCTCCTCGAATGTCTCTGTGAACACATTTAATGCTTGATGTGCTTCGACCAGCTCATCTCGCATTATTACGTGTTGATAGATGATATGAATCACAAAGACAAGGTGGCAGTAGTTTTGCCAGTATTGAGCAGGCAGGATACCATAGAACAAAGCAGGCCCGAGACTGTAGAGATACAGTAGCCATTCCCAAGCCTTGTATCCACTGTTTATTTTCTCTGCCAGGTTGCATGGGGGAGGATCAAAGGATCCAGGTAAATATGGTGTACACAAGCCCACCTGATTACCATGAGCTTTCCACGTCTCACCAATGAGTGTGACCCATGTCCAAGTTGCATGAGAGTCATTCCTATCACAGTTGAAGGTGCCTCACCAAAGACCAAGCAGAAGCTCGGGAATATTAATTGCTGGTAGATGCATGATATCAATGCTGAATAACTGTGGAATTTCGAGTTGCCTTGACAGCCCACTCAGAACCATAGGTTTGCAAATATCAGTAGTTAGATGACACTTGCCATACTGGGTTTTATTGGGTGATTGCTCAACGTATGCCAAGTTGTGTTGATAGCACTGTGTAGAATTGGCCGACTCTATCATCTGCTCCACTGGATAGTCATCGTGATCGCATCAAGGCATAATGTAATTGTCAGGCTTAAGTCGTGCAGGATAATAATGGGGCATATTGGGTTTGTGACGACCTGGGAGATCACAATACAGTCAGCAGCCCTTCTTTCCATGATGCCCAACAAGCCCACTGAGAGATGCCATTCCCAGAACGTCTGTCACGCTAGACTGGGCGTGGCGGGTCTGTCTTCTGATGATCTGAGCACGTCGCTCTCTGAGGTGAGGTTCTAGATAGTCTGGTGGTCTGCGTTGATTCTCTGGGTTCAGGTAATCGTCAAGCTCTATAGCCACGATTGAAGTTGTTTGGTTGGTTGGTTCTAGAACGATGTTGATAGCTAGGTCTTGAGCAAACAGTCACGGGCGCGACTCGCGTGAATGCTGTTTGTAGGTAGAGGTTGCCCCTCCTCTTGACAGGGATCTATACGCCGATAGAAGTTGTGGGTGCACGAGCAAAATGGCAAACACTGCTCAATGCGAACTGCGCGGGGTGAAGCGTGGGTGATCGCCTAGTGATCTAATTAATACCACGTGCTGCTATCTGTCGCAGCTTCTCTGTAACGAAGATA